>JAHPZR010047739.1:0-22123 GCA_019787425.1 Platygyra sinensis
GCTAGTTGTAATGTTCTCTATGTTTAATCTACCTAAATGTGTCCGTAATGTGACTTGTTTCATTTCAAAGGAAGTGCGCCAATCAGATGACCACACCCGAGCAAGAGGATTTGTCGCTAAATCTGAGGATGGCAAAGGAAGACTTAGCTTCAATGTTAACGGTAAAGATCTGTGATGGCGGAACAGCTTTATAGAACTCCTTATTAAGCAACTGTAATATCAGCAATGGGAGCAAGAGCCTCTTTGTTCATTTCTTTGCCGTTGTTTACAAAACGTCACAAAATAACAACGTGAAATAGCAACATTCTGCATATTCGGGAGAACTTGTCAAAATTTCTTTTTCGAATTTTGACGGTGCCTTACAGATATTCTGTTTGTAGTGTTTGGGATATTTCTGGCAGTGTAGACAAACTGAATGAATCTAAATTCTCACAAGATTCGTAGGTTAAATGTTAACTTCTTTTTTTAATTGACGTTGTCTATGGCGTTGTTACCGTGGCTGCTTAAACTGCTTTTTGCTGCTTGGGCAGCTAGCGTCTCCATGTACTTTCGACCGCGCGCGCTCTAATTGGTCAAAACCTCATGTTTAATCAGAGTATAAATACAGAAAAAGTGTGTTTTATTGTTTTTCGTTACCTCTATATCAATAAAGCAAATGAAGAAGCCTAAGCCGTGAGTTACAATGTGATAAAACATTCCGAACTTTTGAGAACACTCGAGAAATGTAGAAAATACTCGCCTACGGCTCACGTTTTCTACATTTCCCTTGTGTTCTAAAGTACTCGTCGTGATTTATTAGTGTAATACACGGCTTGGGCTTCTTTATTTGTTAAATTAAATAAGCTACTGATAACAAAAAAAGTACTGAAATTATAACTTATAACTGAGACATCTTGAGACCCGAGGAGGCATCCTGGGAATTACCACCCGACCCAAATACGTTTTCCAATTGGAGGAGAACGTGTCACGTGTCGTTGGTCAAAACCTCACTTTTAGACTCGTATGTGATCAGGTCGTACACCTTGAAACCACCGCAAATTTGTGTGCCAGCGGGCGTCAAGCAAGCGATTTCTTCGCTGTTTAATTTCATATCTGAGTTGAGAGGCATAACAAAACACAAGAAACAGCGAGTTTTGTTTACCCTCATCCTCAATGAAACAAAACAAAACCCAGTATTTCCCGATTGCTTATCAGGCGTATAAAGATGTGTATACAGACTCAATCGAACCGGAATGCGCCAGGGGTGTTCTCAGCTGTTGTGTTGTTCGGCGCTTGAAGTGATTTCTATTGAAGTGATTTCTATTTAATATTTATAAAGTCGGGCAAAGAAAAGAATTTGAGAGCATTCAACTCATAATCAAATTATTAATTAATGCAATACTTGATTACTCGTGGGACTTGAAGATAAAACTCCGTAAAACTTTGATAAACAGCCTCGAACTACAACCAGTATAGCGGTATACAGACTTGGTCCGCAGCCACAATGCAAGAAAGCATTACTCTTTTAGGCCAAATCATTATTACCTATATTTCCAAGCACAACAGTCTCCCCAATTAGTAGAGTGTCTGTGCTCAGCTAGTAAATTTCAGACTTAAATCAAGATCGCCAAGAAAATTGAAAATTTGCAAAACTTTTTCACTGCGCGCCTTATTACTGGAAGTTATAAAAGACGATCCAACCTTTCTTCTTCAGAAAGGAGGCAGTTCAAATGTTACCTATTACTCGTTAGTATCGAACAGAGAGCAATTGTCCAAAGTAATCACTTTGGCTTATCTCATAGTAGGAAATAGACAATCTATTCAACCAATCAACACTCTTCCAGCTGTTATGATGAATGTTTTCCTTAAATCCTCGCCCACTCCAAAGATATCTCCTTTGTGTAACTCGTGAACAACAATGAATTTTTTCACCTCTCTTTCCTTGTCTTTCATGTTTCCCCGGTTGAAGTTGATAGGCGGAAGTCGTAGGCTGATTTTACCGGAAGAAGATTCCTTTCGTATCATTGTTATTTCTCTCACTACTTTACAACTGCCAGATTGGATGAAATATACGTCATCAGCGGGGCCATCTAGATCACCAAGAATCACCTGCAAGTCACAGCTACAGCTCAGGTAGCCCCCTACGCAAACATTCTTTGGGTTCGTCACGCAATCTGGGAAAAAGATTGCATGACGAGCCCAAAGAATGTCAGCATATTGAGGTAATAATCAACGATTATGAGTGCGTTCTAAGCCAGTGGTAAAAACGACTCTCTTTTACTTAACTTTGTGAACAGCTGAATTTTAACTGACAGATATATCATGATAACGAAGTCCACGTTGCGTGATGGTTACTGCATTCCCTTTTTGGTTGAATGCAATCATAATGCAAAAACAGTTCAAAGATGTGCATAACTCTTTGCATAATTCTCTTACGACTAATAAAATTGTAAACACTTTATACACCCATTTCCTATAATTTTGAAGCTCAGGTTATTTTCGATGTTGTTGCAACTCGGAGTGAGTCAAGTACTGATTGGAAAGCTAGACATGAGAGTACAAACATCATGATTGCGTGACTAATGTGAATAACTTCCGTCTATTATACTTGGATACTTTTATTAGCCAGTTAATTGTATTTTCTGATGCTACTGTTAGTCGTTGTGTGCTTCCAGAGCACTCGATAGATGAAGGAGGGCATCCCTAGCTTACGGGTTCCCACAAATTCTTTAGATCTTTAAAGGGGCATTGTCACGCTATTTGGCAACTTTATAAAAAGCTAGAAGGTGCCTTCACATCAATTGAATTCCAAAACTAATGATCTAGTTTTGTTATCGAAGACTATTTGAAGGTACTGAAACTGTTTCCTGTCGCCTGTCGCTACGGATGGCGCGGATGGAAATGGATTGAAATTTGAAAAAATTGGCCAATTTTTTCAAGTTTTGATGCCACGAGTTCCAAAAATCCTCAAGAAATTTATTATGGTTAGCCCTCTGTGATAAAATTTGTTTGATATCTTCGTCGTAGCTTCTCAGAAGCTTTTTGTTTATGATTAAAGCCTTAAAGTAATGATTTAAGCACAGAATTGACCTGAAACAACAAAATCGTCGTGACACTGCCCCTTTAATGTAAAACTCGACTCAGTTCTTTAGAAAGCCTATTATTTGACAGTTACTTCTTCATCGCGGCTCGTTAGCGAATTTGATGCAATTTTCGTCCCGCCGAAATTGCAATAAGCGGTCCTTAAACTACAAACAACTCCCAAGAAAATGCATTTAACAACATAATACCGTGTTAGGGGGGAACTCTTTGAGCTTGGTATGTTCAACTGTATGTCGTATCTCAGTTTTAGTCCAGTCTGCGAAAGCTGGCTGCGAATTAAGCACTGATAGCTTCCTTTCCCATTCGATTTGATGACTGTTTCGTAAAACCTGAAACCAGTAAAGACTGTTATTTGAGTAATATTCTACAGAACTTTCAGAATCCTAACAGTAGAAAAAGGTTAAAATTGAGGGAATAAAGCTGGAACAGTTAAATTGCATGTATGTTGTAACAAGCCCAAATGACTTTTCTCGTGAATTTTGGGATAAATAAGCACTCGCAAACTTTCAAAAAGACTAGGAAACATTTACTTCTGTTTATTTCTTCAAAATTGCACCTGAAATCATTTGATTAACTACACAAACATGCAGTGTACATAACAATTCAAAATTCGAAAAAGTTACGTGAAACTTCTGCCGTCGACTGAGCGAAGGAGTCCGAAAAAGGATGAACTCTGCTTATGAAAATTTCTTCCGATTTACCCTAATTCTCTTATCACTAGCGAACCTCTTATAAAAGACTAGAGCTACTCTAGGTATTTAATGGTTACTTTTTGGAATATTTAACAACCTCGTCAAAATCAGGTTTGTCAACTCTAAGGAACTCTGACTTTTCTTTGCATATGATTGTAGCTGTTCTTCTGATGTTGTGAAGCAAAGCCAGTTCTCCAAAAGCGTCTCCTTCGCACATCTCGCCAACAACCTGGACCAAAATCAACGTTGTCAGGGTTTTACTCAGCCATTGATTAATGGTGATTGAGTTCTGAGTTTGGTCAAAAGTAATGCGATATATTTAAAGGATGACAAAAGTTGAACAACTATGACAATGAACAAAAAAATCTTCTTCCGTGATGCTGTAGAAATTTCGCGAGCTCAGAAACAAGAGATGCATGAAGTTTGGGAGAACAAGGAAAGCAATGGATAAACAATCTGGAACAGGCGAGTGTTTCGGGAGCCTTCTCCAAGTTCTGTCAAATTTTCATGGTTGTGTTTATGACTCTTTAGAAACACAGATTGTTTTTTCTATTTCTTGCCATTACTTAAACAGCTCTTGCTGATTCACTGTTTCTAACGAGCTACAGAAGTACGTTTTATATGGATTATTTTTGGCCAAGTGCGAGGTCAAGATCACGGCTGCATATATTTGAAGTCTCTTTTCCCGTGTGGTTTATAGATCGAATCACCATTAAGGTCCTTTGAAACGAAAATGAAATGAAGGACTTCTTCTTGAAATAAAGAACACCATTTTCTTACTGGACCGAGCAGGAAAGACAGCGACTTGTCGATCGCTTGGGTAGCCAATCACAGCGCAGTATTTGTATGCTGTTGGAGCTTATAATACGTGTTTGTATATCTTAACTATGGTTGAATTTTATGATGTGAAGTATATGAAATAATTCATATTTAAACTGCGGTTGTTGATGCAAGTGAAGCGGTATCGCGGAGGTCACGGGTTCGAATCCCGTTGAAGCCATGATTTTTTTCAGGCTTCTACTTTCCAATTGCTAAATTGGAAAATTAACTGCGATGATCATTCTTCACTTGCATCAACAACCGCAGTTTAAATATGAATTATTTCATATACTTCACATCATTTCATTCCTCACGGGTGATATGAACTCAATAAATTGACCTCGCTCCCAATGTGTGGCTTCATAGCTCAGTTGGTAGAGCATCGCACCGGTATCGCGGAGGTCACGGGTTCGAATCCCGTTGAAGCCCTGATTTTTTTCAGGCTTCTACTTTCCAATTGCTTAAATTGGAAAATTAACTGCGATGATCATTCTTCACTTGCGTTGAATTTTATACTGATCATCATGCCATTTGCTTTAAAAACCTGTTTATGTTGTTCTCCAGTATTTTTATCCTCTTCCATTCTTTCTACAATCACTGAACCTGACACGATAAAGTAAAACGAAATACCAACATGTCCTGTAAGAAGAACAAAAAACGCAAAACTTAATTAAAAATCATGAAATATTTTCTCAATAAAACACCCACAATAAGCCAGTGAATATTGAGCGTGAACTTCTTAGCCCTTTGATATGCTACAGTGATCCCCATGACCAGCTCGTTGTCTGTATTCACTCACCCTGTTTTATAACCACTCTGCCTTTGTCAAACACGTCGTAATATAATACTTTGGCCAGTTCTCGTTTGACGTACATAGGATAACGAGAAAAACATTTCAGCTTCTTCACCACTTGAAGAATTATTTCAATATCCTCTGCAGTTCTGTTCCAGGAAAGAGTTCTTAATATTCCCTTCACATTTGGTGACAGAAATCCACAAGATTGGACATGGGACTTGAAGGCTTGTAGAAAATGAGAAAAAGACGAGAAAAGTTATTCAAAGTCAAAGGGACTTCTAGTTGTTGTCGTTGTTTTTATCAAGAAAAGGTTTAATTTCAAGAAAAAACTCCAAACGTATTATCAGGTTAATACATTGCACAACTGTTAGAGAGGTTTTGTTTTGTTTGTCGAAAGTAGTTCGCACCTGCTTTGGCTTAATTTGCATTTATACTAAGCAAGGTGATTGCCTTGAAATCCTCGCGCCATTTTCTCATCCAGGTAGAAGTGAAACAAAAGCCAATGGTGACTCGCACGAAACTGTTCTTCTGCGTTTACTGTCAGCTACATAGCTTTACTTCGAGTGTTGATTGGTTGAATAGATTGTCTATTTCCTACTATGAGATAAGCCAAAGTGATTACTTTGGACAATTGCTCTCTGTTCGATACTAACGAGTAATAGGTAACATTTGAACTGCCTCCTTTCTGAAGAAGAAAGGTTGGATCGTCTTTTATAACTTCCAGTAATAAGGCGCGCAGTGAAAAAGTTTTGCAAATTTTCAATTTTCTTGGCGATCTTGATTTAAGTCTGAAATTTACTAGCTGAGCACAGACACTCTACTAATTGGGGAGACTGTTGTGCTTGGAAATATAGGTAATAATGATTTGGCCTAAAAGAGTAATGCTTTCTTGCATTGTGGCTGCGGACCAAGTCTGTATACCGCTATACTGGTTGTAGTTCGAGGCTGTTTATCAAAGTTTTACGGAGTTTTATCTTCAAGTCCCACGAGTAATCAAGTATTGCATTAATTAATAATTTGATTATGAGTTGAATGCTCTCAAATTCTTTTCTTTGCCCGACTTTATAAATATTAAATAGAAATCACTTCAATAGAAATCACTTCAAGCGCCGAACAACACAACAGCTGAGAACACCCCTGGCGCATTCCGGTTCGATTGAGTCTGTATACACATCTTTATACGCCTGATAAGCAATCGGGAAATACTGGGTTTTGTTTTGTTTCATTGAGGATGAGGGTAAACAAAACTCGCTGTTTCTTGTGTTTTGTTATGCCTCTCAACTCAGATATGAAATTAAACAGCGAAGAAATCGCTTGCTTGACGCCCGCTGGCACACAAATTTGCGGTGGTTTCAAGGTGTACGACCTGATCACATACGAGTCTAAAAGTGAGGTTTTGACCAACGACACGTGACACGTTCTCCTCCAATTGGAAAACGTATTTGGGTCGGGTGGTAATTCCCAGGATGCCTCCTCGGGTCTCAAGATGTCTCAGTTATAAGTTATAATTTCAGTACTTTTTTTGTTATCAGTAGCTTATTTAATTTAACAAATAAAGAAGCCCAAGCCGTGTATTACACTAATAAATCACGACGAGTACTTTAGAACACAAGGGAAATGTAGAAAACGTGAGCCGTAGGCGAGTATTTTCTACATTTCTCGAGTGTTCTCAAAAGTTCGGAATGTTTTATCACATTGTAACTCACGGCTTAGGCTTCTTCATTTGCTTTATTGATATAGAGGTAACGAAAAACAATAAAACACACTTTTTCTGTATTTATACTCTGATTAAACATGAGGTTTTGACCAATTAGAGCGCGCGCGGTCGAAAGTACATGGAGACGCTAGCTGCCCAAGCAGCAAAAAGCAGTTTAAGCAGCCACGGTAACAACGCCATAGACAACGTCAATTAAAAAAAGAAGTTAACATTTAACCTACGAATCTTGTGAGAATTTAGATTCATTCAGTTTGTCTACACTGCCAGAAATATCCCAAACACTACAAACAGAATATCTGTAAGGCACCGTCAAAATTCGAAAAAGAAATTTTGACAAGTTCTCCCGAATATGCAGAATGTTGCTATTTCACGTTGTTATTTTGTGACGTTTTGTAAACAACGGCAAAGAAATGAACAAAGAGGCTCTTGCTCCCATTGCTGATATTACAGTTGCTTAATAAGGAGTTCTATAAAGCTGTTCCGCCATCACAGATCTTTACCGTTAACATTGAAGCTAAGTCTTCCTTTGCCATCCTCAGATTTAGCGACAAATCCTCTTGCTCGGGTGTGGTCATCTGATTGGCGCACTTCCTTTGAAATGAAACAAGTCACATTACGGACACATTTAGGTAGATTAAACATAGAGAACATTACAACTAGCCTCTTTTAATCGGACTTACACTAAAACATTACCTTGAGCACATTTGACCATCTTTTCTGTTGAGTGATAGCCTTTGCGACTTTTTTAAAACTCACACCGCCTCCTTTCTGCCAGATTGTTGGACCAGATCTCGCTTCTTCATTAACGTTCGGCCCTGATTTGGTTCTGGGATCATGATTTTCCTCGTCAAATTCCGGTAAAAGAAAGGGTCGTACATCCATAGAAGACTCCTTTTTGGATGACCCAGTTATTTTGCCTTTCGTTACAGCTGATAAGCTCTAACATGCTCAGCCATCTCTCTGACGAAAGAAGGAAGTGTTATGATGCCTAAATACTAGCGAAGATTTTTTAAAAAATGCAAATAGCAATTGCAAGTATGTCAGATGTCTGGGGGCTCGTTGTCTGAAGATTTACTTTGATTTAATGTTGGAGGTTAAAGTGTTGTTAGGTAGTTTTATTACAGTAATTACACTCTAGCTGCCGGAGCTGTATCCGTTTGACTGTATGTCGTGATAACAGTAAATGCAGCTTTGCATGTGATGTTTCAAGCGGCTAAACGTTTCTGATAGAACCAGAACTCACCTTGTTATCTTGCAGGTCCTGCGGAGAGTGTTTCGGTTTGAGCCGGTATTTGACATGCTAATTACCGTGTTCCAAAGTTTTGTGACGAAGTTAATCGAAAACTGATTCGCGCGCTGATATTTCGCGGTGCGACTCGCGGTGCGACTCGCGGTGCGACTCGCGGTGCTGGTTTGAAGAAAAAAATTTTTTCTAAAATAGGTTAGGAGCAGTTGAACCTAAATTTTATAGCAATAATTTACCTTGGAGAGAGCTACCTTTTATGATGTTTTTAAAATGTCTCGTTACTCATCCGGGCCAAGCGTCTGAAAATTTCAACCGGCAACTTGTCAGGCTGATAATAAAACAAACCTATTTTTTTATCTCGGTGCCTTTCAATTCCTTCGACACGATTTGCGTGCAAGGTAGGCTCAAGTCAATCACCCCAGTGAGTTACCTCGTGCTAAGAAATCCCTCGGAAATACTGAGCAGTGGTAGTTCTTGGAAGTCTCTTAGAAAAACATTTACATGAAGAACACAGATAAGACATAAGATAGACAACATGTGTGAATTGTCAGGTTAAGAACTGATGTACTTAAGAATTTAGTCCATAAAACTATGAACAGACGAACCGAGACACTACCCTCAGTAAAACTTTTGAATTTATTTGTATATTTTAGGTTCTCGTAAGAGACTTTATATTAGGAATTAAAATAAATTGGTAAAAGAAGCGTTTTTTTTTTCTGATATACTGCCGCGGTAAGAACTTAAATCTGGCCACGGTCGTGAACACACCGCACTGTGAACTTACGGGAGACATTGTGGCAAAGCTGCCATGGGAAACACACAAGCACAGCGATGGCTAACCCGATTTGTTTCAGACCTTTCCAGGAAATAAATTTGAATACAACAAATTTTAACTTCCAATAACTAGACTCACAATTGAACAGGCAAACATTCACTGGATTTAATCCCCATAGGGGTATTGTAATTATCTCGCACTATATCATTATAAATATGGGATTGAAGAGATTACACAAAACGTACTTACATACATACATAAATTCTTTTTTTCTCGAATTTAAGATAAGCTATCATACAAGCTAATTTTTCTGAGAAAAAAATAACGGAAGAAATCAACATAAGATGCAATAACTTACAAACTACAATTCTGGGCCGAGTTGTTCAAAGCCCGATTAAAATAACCCAGGGTTAGCGAGATTGATTTGAGTTTTGTAACTTTTTCGTGAGGTGTTCTGTTTATAATGTTTGCCCTGCAGTTTTAACTGCTGTAGTAATTGCAAACTACACCAAACGTTAGGAGAGGAAAACATTTTTAACCAAGAAAACATAATGCTGCAGTTAACGGTTACAGAGGGTTTCACATAACTTTTGACGAACGGGTTCCGAAGTTTGTTCGGAATTTCCGAAGTTGGTGACGAACTTGACAATTTGATTACGTAGTTGCAAATCAAGTTGGGAACTTCGCAGCGAAGTTCGAAATTACAACGCGAACTTCGCAACCACAGTTCGGAAACTTAAGTTTGCTGAAGCGTGAGGTATAATTGTGAATCCTTTTACCCGATAAGATAAAATTTTATTAAACAATGTGCGAAAAAAATTGTAGATGACTGGCTACAAGATAAAGGGCCAGCAGAAATCGGAAAAGGGCTGAAACTCGACAAACAGACCGTTTCTAGTATTGTTGACAACTTCGTTCGCAAAGGACATGTTGAGGCAGGAAAGGGAAGAAATATAATACGCAGTCAAAGTTTCATTTCCATGTATTTCCTTCCTTCGTTCTTTGGTTTTCATTGGTAAAGGTGATTCATCCTTCAGTAAATCGACATGATATACGAGAAGAGCTTTCCCTCCCAGCGCGAGATCCTTCGAAAACATGTAGTCGAGTTGTTCTAATGTCAGCATTTTTAGTTGAAGCCTTGATGTGAACTGGTTGGTGACTAGAGTTTGAAAAATGAAATCGAAAGTTTTTTGGTCTAGTTTGTCTCTAAACAGAGACATCCAATTTTCTAAATCGGCCGTAACTTTGGATCAGGAAGTTCGCGAAATCGAAGCGAAGTTCACAACGTAGTTCCCAACCTCGTGGCGAAGTTCGTAACAAGATTGGTAACTACGTGATCAAATTGCCAAGTTCGTCGCCAACTTCGAAATTTCCGAACAAACTTCGGAACCCGTTCGTCAAAAGTTATGTGAAACCCTCTGTAAAGTTAACCGGCTTTCGGCTAACGGCTAAAATGAAATAAATTTATAAACTAAATATCTAAGCAGAAATTTAATTTACAAATTGTACTAAATTCATATCGAGTTAAGGCTACCTAATACTTTTTTTAAAATCATTAACGTTAAAAGTTCGAACAATGTCCGGCAATTAGTTTCATTGTTTAACGACTTGATAAGAAAATAAACAGAGGCCATAAGTAGTAGTTTTAGGTACAGGGGGTGTCAGAAAGTAGTTAGTAAAGATATTTCTCATGTTAAGAGTAGCCATTCCAAAGAATAAATGCCCCCAGTAACAACGACAATCACCCAGGGGCTAAAATGTTCAAATTATGACTTGTCCAATGTACTCCCACTCAAGGAAATGGGTTTAATCAGAACTATTCTACTGGTATTTACAAGCTTTGATTACAGACTTGGTTTAGGAGTGCGCTTGTAACATGAGAGATTTAATATTCCCCGGCATAAAATGAAAATAAATAGCCAAGCTATACTCAAGACAAGAGTCGCCTATGAACAATTAAACCTATCAGAAAGCTGGCTAATTTAAACAGCAGCAAAGGGGAATGAGCTTGATAAAAGGGCAAACATATGAACGTGTGCTCAAACACATCCTATAATGCGGGTACAAGAAGCCTAACAGTACAACGTTAGAATAAATAAATTGAGTACCTTGGCAGACAGAAAAAATGTTTTAATGAAACAGACGACCTTATCTGAAAAGTGAATCTGCTCAACTAACATTTGTAATCAACCAACAAACCAAACAGTGAGTCATTTTAGCTCGAGCTGTCAGCTCCGTGCGCGCGTACGCGCGCAATTACGGCTGATTATGATGTAGCTCGAGGTATATTGCGTATTTTATGTCCATAGCCGTTTGGTGTACTCTAATTGTCACTTAATACTCATAAATCTGCTAGAAAGCACGACCTTGCGAACATGAAATCCGCCGCTGGCAATTTGCTTAACGGCGACGAACAAGATGAGAGTGCTTCTTCAGAAAAGAAAGACGCAAAAGAATCGAAACCTTCACCGCTAGAAAGATTTCGCCGCCTCGCTCGTTCAGTAAAGTCACAAGGTTGGTGGACTAAGGCCTTGCAGACCAAAATTGCGGATGAACACAGTAAAGAATTCCACATTCATCAGAACAGTGGCCAAACTGATGTGATTTTATCTTTCAATGTCAATGGTGAGCAAATTTTCTTGTTTTGTTGTATTTTATGAGTTGCGTGAGTTGTTCACAGCTTTTGTGACTCAATGGTAAAGTTGTTTCTTATTAACACCAGGGAAAACAGCGTTGTCAGATAGTTTTACATGCTGTATTTCAATGTTGATAGCATTCAAGTCACCTGTGCATTCATCTGGTCATCTATCGAAGAAAGCCATATTTATTCTCAAGAAATTTCCGTGGCAAAGGAAAGAAGACGAAATAAAGGTATGCCAGCTTAAGATATCTCTTGCCGTCTGAATAACACACCCTTGTAACTGTGAAAACCGTTATCACGTGCGCTTTTGGAATTAGGAAGACATTATAAGAAATATGTCGGAAATAAAGGTATCTTGAAGACGCTTTTCAAATTCAGTTAGATGATATTAGTGTGCCTCAGTCTATACTATTTCTTAGGATATACAAATTTAAAGACGTATTTTCGCGATTTAAACTACAAAGATATAATTATTTTCTGTGTTTTGTTTTTAATGTCATGTAGTGCGACATAACTCTAGTGGTTCATTTAACAAACTGATATTTTGTTTTGACTTGCCGTCTTTTCAGTAGAGTCCTGTGACTCTTATTTTCTGAGACATGGTTTTGCCAATCAGCCTCCGCTAGTGAGTTTTTGTAAAGTTCCAGATTGTGCATTTGTATCAAAAGTATTAAAAATCAAATGAAACGGTTTTTGATGACCTGTGACCGACTCCCCTCTGTGATTTTGCCACGGACAAGTCATATACAAATCTGTTTTTCGAAGTCAAACAAGATGTAAGTTGAAATTGTTACGCCGTTCGGATCGTGTCGTGAAAAACGCACTTTCGCTAATCTTAATATACTGTGTAAACTCTATCACTGCAAAAATGTGTGTCCAGAATTGCCTTTTCATCGTTTGTTAAAAGGCTACTTGCACTAAGAGGTCATATTACATCGTTTATAAAAATGAACGTTACATGATCTTGCCCTCGAAACGCTATTAGCGGGTCATCTCTTAAACTAAATAATAGTGATTTGGTTTTCAAACCTGCACCATTTGCTTAAAATGAGAAAGTCCGTAGCTGGTCACGTGACAAAACTTGATTTTTTAAAATTATGAATTGCGGTTTTCTGACACAAATTTTGCACTTAAGGCTTCAAGGAAAATGTTGAAAAGATGATGTGGTAACGTTTATAGCACATATAACGTAACTATCAAACATTTAACAAGATATAAACAAAAAGTAGTTTCGGCCGCCATGCTGGAGGGCAAGAGTATGCCTTCCAACATGGCGGCGAATACAAATCATACTAAGTTGTTGAAAAATCAAAGTACCATAAAATATCTCCCTTAAATGCGTTTCCTCTCAAATTTCGCGTGTAAGATAATTTTTATGTGTTCTGTCAATTTTTGGCATCAGCAAGATCACTGTTTAAGGGAGGTATTGGTCACGTGACCTCTTGGAGCAAGAGGCCTATCCTCATAACTTTGGTCCCTTTTTAATTAATTTTCTTTGCAGTTAACAGTTAATATACACCGTCCCTTTTTCCGGCTGTTATCGAAACGTTATCATGATCTATCAGGGTGATTGAATTGTTTGAAAACTAAGTTACAGATAAAGTCATAATCTTGTTATATATCCTCAGTTAATCTACAGCGTGGTTGATCAGCTGAAATGCTTCAATCGTTACACATCAAGAATCAAAAAAGAGCTTGCAAGAGTTGTTTACTTCCAGCAGTTTGGGGATGGACGAGTTGTCGTCCAACAAGGTAGGATTAATTACAGCTTCGGGGAAAATTTAATCTTGGTAACTTGGAACCATTTAAGGTTTTTATTACAGATTCAACACTAGCGAGTGGAAAGTGGAATATCCTACAATAGACATTAAAACTTATAGAGTGGATAGTTACTAACCCGTGAAGTGTATTCAATCTATTTGTATCTCATTTTGTCGACAGCAATTCCTGTGTATGTTATTATTACTTCAGTGTGTTGCCACAAAGATCGGTAGGCAAATATGGAGTGCAGGCAAAATGAGTAATGATCCTGCACGGTATGTTTTTTCATGGGGTTATTGCTAGAATGGACACTCCAAAATATGGTGAGACACTTCGTGACACATAAACAGGTATGAGCAGATAAACGACACCCTATTTAGGCAGAGAATAACTGCTGGGTCAGGCACTGATATCTAGTGATTAGGTCTGGTTAGCTTTCATAATTTGTTCTGGTTATACCATAATTAAACTTGGTTAACCTTTGGTAAGACTTTACTAAGATCGGTTGGTACTTTATATACACAAATTTAAGTGTCTCACCATATTTTGGAGTATCCATTCTAGCAATAACCGTTTTAAGATGCTGTTTTGTTCAACCCAGGTCACCCTGGAAGGTCTATGTACTTCATCGTAAGTGGAAATGTGTTAGTTCAAGTGACAGAGACAGACAAACACACAGGATGCTCCAAGAAGCAGGTAACTCATCATGTTTATATTAAATAGAGTAAACGTGTTTTTATGAAGTTAAGCAGTGCAGATGAATTAAAAACCTAACTAAAGCAGCAAAAGGAAGAGTCAAGACTGAGTAACAAATCAATGCCCGCCATGAGGAAAGTTTCCGAGCCTGGCATAAAATCACCTCAAACGTCACTTAACTTAATCAACAAGCATGAGGCCAAAATGGCTGGATGTTGGCCAAGTTCTGTTTTTTTGGCACGTTTATGGACCGAGACAGAGTGGAGATTCACAGAGCAACCCTGGTGGATAAATGATTTATTGTTAAACAAATTGTCTTCAGTTTTTCAGGCGTCTGTCCGTTATTGATCATGAATTTCGTCATAGCATTATCAAAGTAGCCGCGACTTATTGACCAAGCTTGCTCGAGCTGTACTGGGAAATATTGGCCCTCGGTCGCTTTCAGTGTGTGTACCGAGCGCAGCGAGGACCGTACTACCACGACTTTGGGTCAATATTTCCCTAGCACTTCGTTATTACTTGATACTTGCGGTTTTTCAGATCGTAGGGGAGATGTTCGCTGGAGATTCCTTTGGTGAGCTGGCGCTTCTTCATGGCATGAAGAGGGCAGCAACCATCATCTGTAAGGGCACAGCAGAGTTCCTAACAGTAGACAAACCGGATTTTAACATGGTACGTGGTTTTGTTTCACGTTTATCGTGATATTGATCCCCACTCAAAATACTAGTTTCTTCTCGTGTCTTCTGGTCGATAGGTTTTGAAAAAAGGTCATCAACAGGAATGGGAGACAAGGATATCCTTGTTGAGGTCACTACCTTATTTCGACGACTACACAACTAAAGAATTAGAACAACTGAATACAACAGCAAAACTTGTGGAGTACCCGCAAAACACGGTGAGTAGTCTGGACAACTAGCAGTTTCCATTGGAAAGTGAGGTGCTGCGAGTGAAGGTTATGTGGAACATGTTTTTATGAAATTTAGGAAGTATTGTAAAGGGATGAGTCAACATGAGCTACTAGATGAGAGTATTTTGCCAAAGGCTAATAAGCTAAAAAACTTTTCTGTTTGAAAACACGTACTGAGGTCGACACAATAAACTGTTCACTCATGTACGTTCACGGCCGTTGACCGCGACCGCATCACATAACGATTAATTTATGACAACAAGATATTTTGTGCCACGCGCGCTGTTTTGACGAAACTGCTTGTTGGAAATGTTACAGCACAATTACGCACGGCGTCCCAAACTCACGATTCGAGGAATCGAAAATGATTTATGTACGCGTATCCAGTGAGACGTGCGTGACTGACTGAAGTGCGCGGTGTTGCGTTACACATTAGGCCGTTGAGACTGATTAAAGCCTGATTTCTGTTGTCCATTTGGCCTCCATTTCGTCGTTTTTGGCGGGTTTTTAGGTGTTTGTCGTAGCTTTCTACGACAAACACTGAAACATTTGAAAACCTCCCAAAAACGACGAAATAGGCCAAATGGACAACAGAAATCAGGCAAGGTGAGTTCATTTACTTAATTTCATTCAAAAAAAGTAACATTTTATTTCATTGGCGATTTTATCCTTGGTCATTTTAAATTCCATACAATTAATGCCTTGTAGAGTGCTCAAATTCTCAACGGCCTAATGTGTAACACAACACTGCGCACTTAAGTCAGTCACGCACCTCTCACTCGATACGCGTACATAAATCATTTTTGATTCCTCGAATCGTGAGTTTGGGACGCCTGGGCCAGTTACAGCGGTTTTCAATCACACGCGACCTTTAGCGCAAAAAAGTCTATACAAAACCTAAGTTTTGGTGGACGTCAACCATCTCCGCCTCCTTGCCGACTGTATACAAAATTTACTTGAAAAAGTGAAACCTTGCAGCGGTCCACTCGTAAAAATAATCATTTTACTTTTGGCGTGTAAGGCTAGGTCACTAACTTACTAACTACGTCCTTGAAATCTATAAATGAAAACGTATGCCGGGCTTTTCAACGGCCATTCGCATGCATGAATGAACCCGAGAGCAAGCAAATTAATCTACAGGCAAACAAATTATTTCGGCACGTATTTTTCTTGGGACTACCGACTGAACAAAACTTAATTCATAACTAACAACTTATAACCATATTATATGGTTTTTAGGATGTTTAAGTCTTGTTCAGTCCGTAGCTCCAAGACGAACACGTGCAGAAATAACTTGTTTGCGTGTAGATTTGCTCGCTCTCGGGGTCATTCATGCATGCGAATGAGATGATTGACGTCCACCAAAATTCTGGTTATGTCTAGACTGTTTTTGCGCTGAAGGTCGCGTAAAGGGTTTCAAAGCGTTTCAAAGTTCCAGGATATGCTTCGAATATTCTGAGAAACAAATCGGCTTTAGTCATAGGAATTTGTACAACCTTCACTTACTTTCAAACTCTTCGCCCTCCTACACGACTTCCACATCGATACCACTTTGATAATGGAAGTTCTTCAGAATCGAAAGAGCCTCGATTTCGATTACTTGAAATCGAGGCAAATGCGGTGATATACATACATCCAACATTTTTCAAACCAACCTGGCTTTTGGCGCAGGGCATCCCAGGCTGGTCTCGTACGCGACCGAAATTAGTCTGCTGCGAAGCCTGGTGGCTTCGCAGCAATAATTTATAGTGGGGGATTAATATCCTCACCTTGGCAGTATAAATTTGGACAAGGAGAGCTTTCTATTCGATTAAAAACTCCGGTTTGAGTTTCCGGAAATTCCAGTGACTACTGAACAGTATTTTGCCGAATTTCCAAGTAACGAAGGCAGCCTTACGTTATATACCGAATTTGCCATTGAGTCCAGTGAACCAGGCATGCGCAATACGCTGAACAGGACACTGAGGTGAACTATGTATAGGAAGTGGACCAGAATATGTATAGGATTTTAGAGTGCACACTGCGTTTGACTGAGTACTAAGACAAGGCAATACGTTTGACTTCACCTTAGTCTGAGAGATTTTGTAAACGAACTGGCTGTGTCTGGGGGAAACTAAAATTAGTTGCTTAGTTCACGTTATGGTAACAACGCGAACAACTAAATAACCACTTCTCAACTGGAATGTCTCAGTGCTGCTTAAAAAAGGTGTCTAAATGACCGGCAGGCGGCCGGCAAAGTTTTAAATGGACTAAATGAAGGGCAGTCAAAACGTTTTTGTAGTTTAGGCTAAATAGCATTCCGTTTAGCCTTAAAAAGCACTCTGGTTGGCCTGATTAGCACTCTACTGAGTTAGCCTGTTTGCGGTTATCTTTCAATAATAGTAAGGGTAATACCATTTATACTGCCAAACAGTTTTTGGTGGCGCAGTAGTGATGATTATCGTCTGCCATGCGGGCGTCTCGAGTTCGGTTTTTCTTGGGGTCGCCTGTCACAATATTCTTTTTACAATGTGTTTTCTTCATAAAGTCTCGGGCTGCCGGACATATAGCAACAGCGTAACAAAATAAGGTGATTGCCATTGCATCAACACCAACAACGAAACACTGCTAGAAGCACACACCTTTAAAAGAAACTCGTTTCTTCAAGAATTGATCGGAAATTGAACGGTCACACGATTTTAAAATTGGGTACTTTCACGGAAAACCGAACGATGGACCTGGATCAGATGTCCTCGCTTCCTCACCCGCGCTCTCGGCCACCATGTTTGATGAGGATATGTTTCATAATAAAACCATGCGACGAATCAGTGGCTGATTCAGTCCTTGAGCTAATGGGGGAGGGGGCCGGGTTTTGTTTTCCTAGCCCTGCCAGTTTTTTCTTCCCTCTGTGTTTTTGTCTTTTTTACCCAAAATAAAGAGGGAGGGGAGGGGCGGGTTCCTCCTCTAGATCTGCCACTGACAGTTCATGATAATCATTCGTGATCTGATATCTCGGTTAAGTGTGAATCTTTCCTTATATAAACACTGTTCACATGAACCATTCAAATTCACAACATTAACACCGGACAAATTAGAAAAATACCAACAAAAACAGATATTAAAAGAAAGGAAGTGAGATTAGTAGTCCTAGTTTTATAATGCGGTTTTTACTCCGTCGGAGTTTCACGTAACTTGATCGTATACATGATGACGACCACCACGACGAGGACGACGCCGGGGACGTCGCCAAGTAAAAAATTAAAAGAATCAGTTATATTTTACCAGCGAAATTCGCGATTGCCTGGATCTGCTCAGTACGCCAATGGCTCTAAAACCGAGCGCAGGCTAAATATGTAATGGCATCGTTCAATTTCAAACGGAAATGCGAAAAAATTAACCGTCGTCGTCCACGTTTAGTAGACGACGACACAGAACTTCACGTTGTTGTTTTGCAGAGGACGGCAAAGAAATGTGCAAAGATCTATAACGCACGTGCAAAGCTATTCTCTTTCTCATTTAAAAACCTTTTGTTTGGTGACGTTCTCGTTGCCATCGTCGCCCGTTTTTATGCTCCCTATTTTTTCAGAGCACAACCGGACAGCATGTTCATTACAAGTCATTAATTAAAACGAGTGAATCTAGAAGTTTTGGTTGCAATTGATTTCAGGTTTAAAAAGGAAGTGGGATGCAATCAAAACAGGAAAAATAATTTGACGTTAGAATGACTGCAAGTTTCTTACTGGGGGATTTAATATTTCAAACAAATTGATTGAAATGAAGTATTAAATGTTAATTCAACCAAATTGAAAGGAACACGTTTTCACTTTTTGATGCGTATGTCTATAAATTAGTGAATACTGATCAGTTTCATTTTTCTAACCATGATAATGATTAGCAGCGGACAAATCCAAGTACATCTTTATATGTATTAATAAAGGTTTTCAACCAAAGTTGAAGTTTATTTGTTATAGAGTTAAAAAGGTGTGTAAGATGTTTTTGTTTTCATTGAGGGAGAAATGTTTTAATACGTGGCTGGTGGTGACGATCAACTTCCACTGTTTGCTCCAAAACGTCACCACGAAGTGAACACAGCTGTTAAGCCAACGCATTATCGAGCTCTTTGACATCTTTTAAAATCCAAATGCAATCCTTAGACGTTTTTAAAATTTAATTTTATTCAAAAGGAATCTGTTTTTATTCCAATAATGTATAAACGTATCTACGACATAGCGATATTTGTGAGCAGAGGAAATTTGTAAGCTTGGAGAAGTTTGATTTTGTTTCTTGAGCGGGATGGCTCGGGCGATAAAAAAAGGGTTTTCTTTAATCACGCTTTATTCCAATTTAGTTTTGCAAATTGTATTTACACACGCGTTATTAAAATTCTGTTCATTTCCTCCTACAATCCTAATCTTCTACTGAGGTTAATCTTGACTTGTGTCTTTATTTAAATATTAATTGTATGATATTTTGTCGTTGTTGTGGCAAGACAACAGTTATTATGTTTGGATAAAACACGACTGACATCTTAATTATTGGCCTTAAAATGATTGATGGAGTTGTCGCAAATTATGACAGCACGTCACTTCAGGTCAAAAAAATGTAGGCATTTTGTCGTATTTTGTGTGGGTTGGCATCTGAGTCAACAAGAAACCATGTCTCAATGCGTACTGTGATCCACATCATTTGAAAAATTCATCATGATAAAATGATCATTTCGAAAACCGACTGATGTAACAAGAATGGAGTGAATACTTCTAAATTTTGAAGCCTGACTGGTTTCTGATGTTTCCGTTTTATTTTGTGTTTTTGTGTCAAGGTGTCTAGAGCCGAGACTCCTCCCACTGTACAGAGAGTCAGTGGTGTTATTTATTTTTCACCTGTCTTTCCACAGAACACAATGCACGCCACCTCAGCGACTCGGCAATTTTTTTTTTCATCTTCCGTCGAAAGTTTTGAGCCTCTTTAAATCCACTTAACTCTCACACTCGAAGTGTTTAATGTGTTCAACTTTCGGCTGAATAAATTAGAATTTCGACGTGGTTTTTTATGCAAGATTTGTAGCAGTATTCTTATCAGGAACATTTAAAGCTTCTAACCACGAAGATCTCCTTTGGCCGCGTGGTGTCGTCTTCGACAAATACTCAATGGATTCAGTTTTTACCAGATAAAGCCATGTTGATGACTCCTGACAACGTTACCTCGACGGGTGTAACTCAACTCGAGTTGTGTCGACAACCGACATTTCAAACCATTTATCGCCCAGTCATGCTTTCTGATCTTCATCGCCATCACAACACTTTTGGGCAACCTTGCAGTGTGTTTGACGGTATTGTTCAACAGCAGTCTTCACACGTTGACCAGCTATCTCGTCGCTTCATTGGCCTGTTCGGACTTAATGGTGGCGACATTTTCGCTGCCCTTTCGCATCCATCAGACATTACACAACACTAACTGGTGCCTCGGTGAAGATGTGTGTTTGCTCTGGATATGGGCTGATCTATTCTGCTTGTTGCGCCTCCATCGGAAACCTAGCATTAATCAGTATCGAGAGATTTTTGGCCACCAAGTATCCACTAAGATATCACCAAATCATAACAAGAAAGACATCGTGGCTAATGTTATCTTCTGTGTGGGTTTACTCGTTGATTGTGGCATCATCTGGCCTGACCAATTGGACCTTTCCGACTGGGAAGCTTGTTGGAATTGATAACGGATGCTACAAGCCTGATCCTTACTATTACACTTTCGCTGCAATTATTGGTTTTTTCTTCCCTCTCGTGGTGATTATTTGCGCGTATTGTTACATTTTTAAGATCGCCATGGAACATTTCCGCGCCATCTCAAGATTAGCAACACCTAGTGAACCTGTCCGTGTGTCAAGGCGGTGAAAATCAAACATTGCACAAGCAACAGCTAAAAGCCACTAAAACACTGGCCATAGTGGTTGGCGCTTTCGTCATTTGCTGGTTGCCAACTTTCGTTATCTTATTGGTCAAAACGTGGTGCCAAACGTGCTTCAATAGTCATCATAACCGTGAATTAAGCGGTCTGTTTTACTTCATTAATATCGCTTTCGTGTACACCTTACCGAACATTAACTCGGCTATTAATCCCTTCATCTATGTTGTTTTTAGCAAAGATCTAAGGCACGCGTTTATCAAGACTTTTAAATCTCTATATCAAGACTTTTATGATATCAGCACGAGAAGACAGTCAGATTTTCAGACTAGTTTTTCGTAAAATTCATACGTTAAACTTCCCAGATGTTTTTGTAACATGTTTTGTTTGAATTTGTAAGAGTGAGTTGCCACCGTTGGCAAATCCTACCATGTCTAATTGCTATCAGCACCGATAATTATTATTCCATGTTTATTTTAAACAGGAAATTTTCCTTGATCGATATTTATTCATACACTTTTGCTGTTCTCTTTATTAAAGTAAACTACCTGTTCATTTATGAAACAACGCAATAAATTTATGCGCATTACTTAATTCAACAGATTGTATCTAGGAAAAGCTTTGCGAATAACATGCAAAGCAAATTTTAAGCCAAGTGATTGCAAATGGAAATAAACTAGTTTTGAAAGGCACTGGTCTGAGCTATGTTGAGTGTGAAATTCACTTCCTTCTATGGCGCAAAGCATGATCATAAGCCAAATCACTCTTCCTCTCAGTTGAATTTAGACTGAAAAATATTCTTATCCCTGCTTTAGACTACTACGAGCTTTAATCGGCTCAAGAAAAGCAAAATGTTTTATATAACCCCACAGAGCAGAATGATCAGTTTACAAATATAATGCAGAGTGATCAGCTGCTCGACTTTACAGGAGATTGCCTGCGCTTGTGAAAGTCAAAAATGGTTTTCTTTTCACCTTTTCATTTGATGAATAAACATTGAAAAATCGTTACTGCGACGCGTTCTCGTTACTTTCTAGCTTTGTCGCATTTAAGGTGGCTCAAAACAGTTTCCAGCACTTTCCAAGACGTAGATTTTGATGGGTCATAATTAC
>JAHPZR010047740.1:0-5000 GCA_019787425.1 Platygyra sinensis
CAAACTGAATGTTAAATTTCTACGTTTTGCCTTCGGGTCGCCTTATTAGTATTACACACTCACTTTATCGGCGTAAAAACACGCCGTAAAATTTTGTTCAGGTACGTGAAGTTTTCACAGTGGAAAGGACAGTTTTTGGATTCAAGAAGTTATTAGAGGGGAGAGTAGAAAAGACTGACCCCCGCTCCGCGGACTACCCACTGACCCCCACTCCGTGGACTACCCTACGGACTACTCCGCGGACTACCCTACGGACTACCCCCACGGACTACCCTAAAATAAGCGACCAAATTTGCTTTAACAGGCCAAAGAGACACAAGAAGCCTACCTGCTCCACCTGCATGGTCAGAAAAACAGCCGCCATTTTCTTTTCACCGACTTCCTCGACCCAGTCTTTTTTTCATTTTAGCCCCATTTCTTCATCGGCCACCAACCAAAAACGCTGTTTTGATCAGTACGCACTGTTCAGACTCTGTTCGGGGGACCCTGGAACTGTTGAATATCAATCTCTTTAATCTGCTTTAAGTGTTTACTATCGACATTAACATTTGCTAAAAAGTATAAAATTAATTTAGTTCACCTGTTTGTAATGTAGGGATGTCATCTTCGATGATCTCTAATTCTCCAGATGCAATGAAGGTTCAAAAGAGTTTCTCTTCAGCGAATGTCAATGTCGATGGCAAACACTTGAAGCAGATTAAAAAGAAATTATTCAACAGTCCATTCAGAAAACGGCGTTTTAGCATGTGGCCGATGAAGAATGGGGTGAAAATGAAAAAAAAGAACTTGGTCAAGGAACTCGCTGAAGACAAAATGGTGTTACTGCAGTTATGATCATGTAGGTGGAGCAGGTAGGCTTCTTGGTAGGCTTCTTGTGTCTCTTTGGCCTGTTAAAGTAAATCTGGTTGTTTATTTAGGGTAGTCCGTGGGGTAGTCCTGTAGGGTAGTCCGTGGAGTAGTCCGTAGGGTAGTCCGCGGAGTGGGGGTCAGTGGGTAGTCCGCGGAGCGGGTGTCAGTCTTTTCACCTCTCCCGTTATTAGAGCTCGTTTGGACACTTGTTTACGTCTATCATCGATCGAAGAACAAGTAGTTTCACGCCGTTGCAAGCTTCGCAAAACAGGTGAATAAAATTAGATTGCTTATAGTTTTGTTTGTAAAGAAATGGCTTTGAGTGAATTGAACCAAGTTGCTGTGTTTTGCTTACTATTATAGTAGGCTTTCCCCGTGTTACTGCTAGCCTGTTAAATAATGACAACCGGCAAACCTGTTTACGCGACGGCAAGACCTAGAACCTTTCTACAAAATTTTGCCCTTTATGTGATAAACAAGTAATCGCAAGTGCTCTCGGGCAATTAAGGATTAATTTCACTTGTATTTTCAAAGTTTTCCAAATTGCCCTCGTCGCTCGCGACTCCGGCAATTTTGTGAAAACTTTGAAAATACTCGTGAAATTAATCCTTAATTGCCCTCGGCCCTATGCGATTACATATACTAATAATCACGACCGGTCCTATCAATGTTGTAAGGTTTGGAGAAAGAGAGCGTTACTGAACACGAATAATCATTTAAACTGACGTTGAGGCTGATAAAAACGGCTTTATCTTTACATGGAGGAATAGGGGATGATGTGAGAATAGGGTTAAATCCATGAGATCCAGTAATTTTGGTCTGACGCTATGGCCAGTTATACACTTACAACTAGAAATAGTGTTCACTAGAGCTGCCCCTGCTTTTGATAATTTGTTTATGGATGTTTGTTATACCTCCCAACTCAAATACGTTACGTTTTCCGATTGGAGGAGAACGCGTCACGTGCCGTGGGTTAAAACTCACTAACTCCCTAGGGCGAAAAGACTCACTAACTCCCTAGGGAAACAACAACTTGAACTTTGGACTCGCACGTGATCAGGCTGTGCACCTTGAAAACCGCGGGAAATTTGTGTACCGTCGGCCTGATGTTAAAAAGCCATTGAAGTTGGACAACGTTCCTCATTAGAGACGGCATTCATTATTTAAGAAAAGGGATTTATAGTCGCAAAAACATATCATGCAGATTAACAAAAGGAAAATATGAACGTTTTTGTGTCTCCAAGCTTTTGGTTTGTACTGTCTATATTTTTTAGTACTGTCTATATTTTTTGTCAGGTACGGCGAAAAAGACTGTTATCGTGATTTTTCGATAGGATAGGTTGGTTTTGGCAGCCGCTCAATTTTGCGAGCGCAGCTAGTGTATGCAATAGCGTCAAGCAAATCATTTTTTCGGCGTTTTTTTTTTTTCTATTTTTGAGTCGGGAGGTTTAACAAAACACTCAATGACTGGCCCCTCGGGAAACAGTGAATTTTGTTTCCTCTCGACCTCAATGAAACAAAACTCACTGTTTCCCTTGTGGCCAGTCATTAAGTACTTACGGTTAAACTCGTATTATTTTTGGAAAAATAGGTCACCAGAAACCATTACAACAATAACCAAACTTGCACAGCATGACCTTCAAATGCTGCTAGATGTTGATAGGAGATGGCTTAGCTCAAAGGTGACGAAACGCGAACTCGTAGATGAAAGACCTTCAAATGCTGCTAGATGCTGCTAGGAGATGGCTTAGCTCGACGATCACGAACCGCAAACTCGTAAATGCAAGAGCTTCCAATGCTGATAGATGCTGCTAGAACGGATGCTGGGCCGGAAGGTGACGAAACGCGACCTCAGCGTAGTTGCAAGTACCCGACACCACTCTGCGCCCTTGCTAAAATATTACACGAGACCACCGTGCGCGCCTAGTTTTGCCAAATCGAGAATGCTTCACCCACTACAAACTCATTTATTACTTTTTTTAACATAAAGTTGACGCTCTTGTACTTGTTTTATTTTCATTTCAGCCAAACGGGAATCTCTGCAAATGACGGTTTCTGGCATCACATATGTGCTTCATGGGAAAGCAAAACTGGATCTTGGAAGATTTACAAAGATGGCGTCTCCGAAGCCAAAGGATCGGGGTTAAAGACCGCTCACGTGGTCGACACCGATGGAATCCTTATCATCGGGCAGGAACAAGATTCGTTTGGAGGACGATTCGACGCCACTCAAAACTACATTGGAGAACTCACTGATCTGAACATGTGGAACAGAGTCCTGGACCCAAGTGAAGTATTAAACTTGTCCAAGTCGTGTCACGGGGGGAGGGGTAACGTCAAGAAATGGTCTGATTTTAAAGTTGGGCTGAGAGGTGATGTGAGAGTTGTTTCTCCATCTGCCTGCGAAATATGAACTGTCGATTGCAACTGTTACCTTTAAGCAGGGATCAAAGAAAATGATTGTAGTTATAAGCTTGTGAAAATGCAATAAATGTTACATGTAACGGCAGTTTAGAATTAATTCCTGCTTATTGAAGCATATACCTTCAGGGGCTTGGGAGTAGAAATTGATGGGGCCGGCTCCATCATCACTACTCTGCTGACAAGACTTATTGAAACCAATTCCGAAATAGACCTCATTCATGACAAGTCAGAGATCAGGGGCCCTTTTCTCGAAAGCCCAGGAAACTTTTTGGGCGGGTAAGGCTATTTTTAGTTCATCTGCATCATAGTTAATAGAGGGGACTGGTTAGGAAGCCCGGCAAACATCAAAGCAACAAACAAAGATGCCAAGATTTATGTTGGAAGGTCCACGACCCTGCACAATCTTTTGTTTTGCGCTCATACACTATGCATGAATTACGTAACCAACACGTTTCTATTGGTTAGTTCCTCACTTCGGAGTAAACAACTATTGTGTTTTGTGCAGGGCCAAGGCCAAAACAGAACAAAGACATACAACAAAGAACTTTGTCGAGTTTCATAACCATTCCCCTCTATTAACTATGTCTGCATCTAAAACGGACAAGGTACCTGTACCCCTGAAACTTCGTGTATGAAGATAACTTCTGTTTGTGACTTGTGAATGTCTCAAACACAGGGAGTGCTTGCGCGATCACCCGAGCCAGAGGCTTATGATAAAGTGCTTGACAATAATCCAGATCGAATTGGAATTTGGAAATGTTAGTTTTTGAGGAGAGGGGAAAACCAGTGTACCCGGAAAAAAACCTCTCAGAGCAAGGAAGAGAACCAACAACAAAATCAACCAACATGTGACGCCGGGTCCGGGAATCGAACCCGGGACAAATTGGTGGAAGGCTAGCGCTCTCACCACTGCGCCATCCCTGCTCCCCAAGAATCTATGAATAAGAAAGTTCTAATCCGAAGGATCGAGATTATGCTATGGCTTTACGGGCACGAAATGTTTCCAGGGCTTTTTAGAAACGGTCTTCAGGTCTCAGGTCATTTATCTAGGTTGCAACCATGATGCACTGGATCGTCAACGAAAATGCTGCTTGTTTACGTAAGAATCCATTAAAAAAATAGAGGTACACCGTGCTGGCGAGATTTAACCATGTCGAGGTTGCAATTCTTGGGCTTCATCAGTTCGTTGTCCCATTAAGCTTGAGGCAAGGCTGAAATTATTGTGCTGTCAAAAATTAAATATGGTGACAACTATGAGCCCGAATTGAGTAACGAGCCACAAGTCAATGATTTCTTCAGGTATATACATCGTGTTACCATCCTGTAGCCTGCGAAAACAGCCGTCCTTCTTCGCTCCCGGCCCGAGTGGTGTTTCACGCGAAACGCCACTCGGGCCGGGGAGCGAAGGACGGTTGTTTTCGCAGGCTACCCATCCTGGTACCCAGAACTACCTGTCACTCTTGGCCGGCTTGGCCTTGACACGAGTAAAAACTGCCTTTGGAGGCATATGATTACCTAGTTTCTTTGTACACGAGTTACACTCATTGAACGCTGGTTTCCTTCCCGATAATATTCTTTGGTTGATGATCTGTAACTAAAACCGTTCGCTGTTAGTAAAGGGAATTTTAAAAAAGAAGCAAAAATCTGACCGCAAGTTCCATTAAATGTAGTCTTAATCGGAAAGATAATCGAAGATACCATCTTCCTATTTATAAAACGGACATTTT
>JAHPZR010047740.1:10000-22500 GCA_019787425.1 Platygyra sinensis
TAAGAAATCGTTTCCATAGACAACAGTAGGATGCTAAGTACAATTCCTCTTGAATGCTGCCATTTATAAATTCTGATTTGCAAAATGACTGCTGTTCGTACTGCAGAGTAATACGACTGGTGCATTTAGCACGTATGACAGTTTTGCAGAATTTTCTTCTCATGTCCTTTTTGTTTTTATGGCATAAATCGCCTCAGGTACAGTTGTATTTGGGGTGATTTTGGAGCCGAACTGAATTGATAAAAAACAGAACGGAAGTGGATCTTCAACAAAAATACTGTACTTGAATATTTTCTACAAGTGGTACCACAGTGGTCAAAAGGCCGTATTAAAACACTGCATCCATTATAAGGAGGTGGAGGGTGATGTAGATATTTAAGGGCTCCGTCACGGTATTTTGAATTATATTATCAACAAAATTATCTTTAAATTGAAGGAACCCTGAAAACAATGCTTCACAAAGATGGCAAAACACCAAAGAGATAACAATAAATCATAAAGGAATAAGGATGGTTAAGGATGGAAAAGATTGGCACGGATTACAAACAACCAAATTGAAATATTCAGGCTAAACAGGCTAAATATTTGCGCCGAATAAGTAATAAATTATTATTATTATTATTCTTAAACTATTCAAACAGTTTAACCATGACGTGGCTCCTTTAAGTCAAAGTCTCACCTTACTTTCTCCTTTTTGTTTACCTTTTCCTTGAATTACCGCTGGTGTTGATGATGCTGAAAGGCAATTAATCAAATAAGTTTAGATCTCACTTATCATGAACTAAATTAACTGAAAGTTAATTTGGGAATTCGTAGTATTAATATTTGCAAACATCCGTATATGTTGCAACGTCTGAATGCATCTTTTAAAGACGTTATACACGTAAATCTGTTTCCTTATGAACTTGGAACAAGAACTGGATTTCTCAATGCTTTATTACATCTTTTTGCCCCTCTCTTATCTTGCAGTACTTTTTCTTGCTTCTTTGATGGTTTGATCCTTCGTAATTGATTGCACTGTCGAAGTACAATACCCTCAACCTTATTTTATCATAATACGCGCTTATTTTGTCCACTGATAAAGACGGGGGGTGACAACTCTAACAAACGCTCTTTCGGGACAAAGCCGAAATTGTTCCGGGAATCTGGAGATTTCTGCGGGAATCGGGAAACACGCGATAATTTCGGGAGATTGCAGAAAAAAGTCGAGACATCGAAGGAAATTTTATTTGACGTTTCCCAAAAATTAGGGAGGATGATCAAATTTCCGGGACGACTTAATTTAAGACCTAGTATTGCTCAAACAGCGTTTGTTATAGTTGTCACCCCCTGTGATAAAGGGTTGTTATCGCAGATAAGCCAGGTTTAAGACACTATTACAGTGTAAGATGCTACACTGTACTTAGTGCCGACTTTTATGTTTAAAGGTTTCTACCCAGTAACTAACTTGACCGTGGGGTTTACATGTTGTATAACAAAAAATGAGCAAAGGTCAAAAAAACAACTGTGTTCTTGGCAGTAAACACTACTTCTATGGTAACCAATGTCATAGATAATGATCACCAAGTCTTGCTCAGCAAAGACCGTGAATAACCCAAATAAATGTATGCACAAATGTTAGTATTATCTAGACTGTTTGCTGCAATTTTATGTGCATTGACAAACATCACTTGCCAATATCTTGGGACAATGATTCCTTCCCACGCACATAACACTACTGGTACTCCACAGTGCAAGCAAAAGTCTATCACCTTAAAAGGGTTAGTATCAAAATACAACTACAGTGTATACCTTGTGGTTCATCAATTGTTGCCATCTTATTGTCTTTTTTAATCGAGTTTGTTACTGCTACAGTTGCTTCTAGTTCCCCTGAGTTAGAAATCTCACTAGATGATTCTGTGCCGTTACTATCTTGCACGTTCTTAGCTGCTTTGTTCTTTGACAGTCCTGTGGAACCCTGTGAGCTATCTGCAAAAGACTTGGTTGCCCTTGAAGTGTCTACTGAAATTTCCATGGATTCACCCGAGCTTGAGTCATCATCAGATGATTCTGTTTTCTTGCTGTCCTCTTTTTTACTGACTTTTGATTTTTCCACTTTCTTTGGTTCACTTTCTTCTTCAGAACTTGATTCTGATGAATTGTCATCTTTGGATTTTGGTGCTTTGACTTTCACCTTTCCGTTCGCTTTTGATTTTTTTACCTTCTTCTTTGGTTCATCTTCTTCAGAGGTTGATTCTGATGAGTTTTCTTCTTTAGATTTTGCTTTTTTCTTTTTCTTTTTTCCATTCACATTCGATTTTGTTACTTTCCTGGCTGGTTTATCTTCATCAGAGCTTGATTCTGATGATGAGTTGTCCTGTTTAGATTTCGCTGTTTTACTTTTCTTTTTTCCGTTTATGTTTGATATTGTTACTTCCTTTGCATGGTCATCTCCTTCTGAACTCGACTCTGACGAACTGTCAGCTTTGGATTCCACTTTGTTACTTTTCGCTTTAGCGTTTGTCTTAGTTGATTTCTTTGCGGGTTCTTCTTCTTCCTCTGAACTCGACTCTGATGAGCTGTCAGCTTTGGATTCCACTTTGTTACTTTTCGCTTTAGCGCTTGTCTTAGTTGATTTCTTTGCGGGTTCTTCTTCTTCCTCTGAACTCGACTCTGACGAGCTGTCAGCTTTGGATTCCACTTTGTTACTTTTCGCTTTAGCGTTTGTCTTAGTTGATTTCTTTGCGGATTCTTCTTCTTCCTCTGAACTCGACTCTGACGAGCTGTCAGCTTTGGATTCCACTTTGTTACTTTTTTCTTTCGCCTTTGTCTTAGTTGATTTCTTTGCGGGTTGTTCTTCTTCTGAACTTGACTCTGACGAACTTTTATCTTTGGATTCCACTTTTTTGCTCTTGTCTTTAACATTTGTCTTAGTTACTTTCTTTGCAGGTGCGTCTTCTTCTGAACTTGACTCTGATGAACTGTCGTCTTTGGATTCCACTTTTTTGCTCTTGTCTTTAACATTTATCTTAGTAACTTTCTTTGCAGGTGCGTCTTCTTCTGAACTTGACTCTGATGAACTGTCAGCTTTGGATCCCATCTTGCTGTCTTTCTCTTTTGCATTCATTTTAGAACTTGTGGTTTTCTTAGCTGGTTCACTGTCCTCTGAACTTGATTCTGAAGACATCTGAGCGTTAGATTTTGAAACTTCCATGCTAGAGGTGGTAGTGTTCGTTGTTGCTTCGTTATCTTCATCAGAGCTTGAATCAGACGAAGCCTTATGGGAGTTTAATGCCTTATCTGCCTCTTTCTTCTTTGCAGTTTCCTTCTTAACAGCTTTTGATTTTGTTTCTGTTTTCAATGATTCCTCCTCCTCGGAACTGTTTTCTTCTGAATCCTCTGAACTGGACGAGTCTAATGGAAACCAGAAATAAACTGTTGGAAGTAGAACTACAAAAAATACACTGTACAATAACAATCCATTTTCAATATTGTTTCCTGAATCCGAGCTCCTCTACCAACAATATCACACAGAGAAAATGAGAAAGGTACAGGAAAAACCCCTCAGGATTTTGCCAGGTAAATTACCCACTGAAAATTTTTTACATGTACCAGTCTGCTCTTAATCAGGGCTCAAAAACAATAAAAAGAAACACTCCTGCCTTTTTCTCGCCAAATCCGAACATTTAATGGCCGGAAGGTATAAGAACAGAACATAAGAATAAGACCTCATTACTATAATTGTTTTTCAGATTCGGGTTGCAGCCCTGGGACAGACAAATCACTCCCCATTGAATTGACTAGATAAATAAAAATACAAAGGAAAGAATACAGAAATACCCACGAAACACATTCTTTCCACAAATTGTAAGTAAAGTCTATAGAACACATCAAGAGCTAAGTTGGTAGGCTACAGTGCATGAGCTAGAAAAATGATGGCAAAATATGTCACAAGTGATTGTACATGTATAGAGAAGACACATATGGCAGATTTTCCTTAAAATTCTATACCCAAAATAGTCCTGTTAAACCTTAGCTTGAATTTCAGCGGTCTCCTCCTCTCGCTAAGTCTCGGGAGAGAGACGTCTGAAAGCACTGGGCAATAATGCTGTCCGGTGACGTCACGAGTGAAATGTGGTAATTTAGAAAATTTCACACGCGACTTTCAGCGCAAAAACAAGTCTAGACAAAACCGTTAAGTTTTGGTGACATCAATCATCTCCGCCTCCTTATCGACCGCATGCAAAATTTAAAAAAAATTAAAAGGCTTAAACTTTGCAGCGGTCCACTCGTAAAAATTGTCAGTTTACTTTCAGTATGCTCGGTTAGCTCACTAATATACTGGAATTAAATATTCCTAGAAATTTGTAAATGAAGACGGGCGGATTGGGTTTCTCAACGGCCATTCGCATGCATGAATGACCCCGAGAGAAAGCAATTCTACAACGCGGCGAACTAAATTATTTCTGCACGTATTCGTGGGGCTACCGACTGAACAAAACTGCTAATGAAACTTATAATTTTGTGGTAATAGGGTATCAGTTTTATAGGTTTCAGTATATGTTCAGCCCGTAGCGCCAAGAAAATACGTGCAGAATAATTTGTTTGCTCGCGTGCAGATTTGCTTGCTCTCGGGGTCATTCATGCATGAGAATGGCCGTTGAAAAACCCAACAAACGTCTTCATTAATGGACTTCAAGGAGTGTTTAAGGCCAATGTATTTAGTGTGCTAGCCGTACATATCGAAAGTAAAATGACAATTTTGACGAGTGAACTGCTGCAAGTTATCAGACTTTTTTTCAGGTAAATTTTGCATATGACTATACTTCCGTTTGGAAAATGACTGTGCTGCTTAGAAAGTTCAATCGCTACTGACGATTGGAGCCATATGATGACTATGATATATGAAGGACTTCCCATATCCCGTAGGGAAGTTTACGAATACATCGCTTCCTCTAATAAATTCTGCAACTGCCTTTTCCTGTTGCGGATTGAGATTCTGAACCCCAAATGTCGAGCATACACCCGAAACGGCTTTAACACTTGTGGCGTTAGCTCACGATTTCCTTCTGCCATCTTCAGTGAACGCACGAAGTTTGGCAATAAAATTTTTCATATTATTCGCGTCGGGCAAATAAATTTATACGGCAACCAATCAGAACCACTACCAGGTTTTCGGGTAGTGACGTCACCGGACAGCATTATCGCCCAGTGCCTTCAGACGTCTCTTTCCGGAGACTTAGCGAGAGAAGGAGACGGCTGAAATTCAGGCTAGTTAAACCTGTACTACTACAGCATTGTTGTATAAAGTTGTTGTTGAAAGCCAGTGAAGGTAAAAGGTAAAAAGGCTAAGTATGCTGCAGGCCATGTGGCCCATCAAAGGTAAAGTCTGCATACGAGCCAAGTAGCCCATCAGGCTGGGGCTTATCCCAGTTTACGTAGCATGAAGCGACTGAGAGTATTTCTACTCCTCCCTGGATGGGATGCTAGTCCATCGCAGGGTCCTCCCCCTCCCCCCCCTCCCCCCCAGCATTAAATTCGCCGGTAACCATTTATAGACCTAGGTGGAGAGGGGCACTGTGAGTGTTAAGTGTCTTGCGCCAGAACACAATGTCCCTGGCCAGTGCTCGAACCCAGACAACTCGCTCCGGAGACGAGTGCACTAACCATGAGGCCACCGCGCCTTCCACGTGGCCCATCAGGCCAGAGCTTATTCTGGTTTCTGTAGCATGAAGTGACTAGAAATATTTCTACTCCCCCCTGGATGGCATGCTAGTCCATTGCAGGATTACCCCCAGCAATAAATTCTCCAGTAACCATTTGTACACCTGGGTGGAAAGTGTAAAGAGTCTTACCCAAGAACACAACACAATGTCCCTGACCAAAACTTGAACCCAAACCCCTTGATCCAGGGGTGAGCACACAAACCATGAGGCCACGGCAAATTATTATCAAAGAGATCTAGTAGACTTACATGTATACAATGTAATATTACATGTACTTCGATAGTTATAACCATATGTCTCCTGGTCCAGCAGTCTGGGTTTCTACAGTACAGTGTGATGGGTCAATAAGCGGACAGTGCCTCCCAATGTCTCTATCTGCCCAGATGTTAATGGATACCAGAAAACTGGTTACCTACATGTATGACTTAAAGACTGACATTGCATGAATGCATGGGAGTACATGAAGTTGTTGACTAAACCTGATTCATGAAAACTAAAGTCAAACCTCTGTCTATTCAGCAGCCAGGCTTGTAAAATAATTTCCTTGTTCCTTGTTCCATATAAAGGTCACGTGCTATAAGCCTATTCTATACCTTGTCTGGCACAATGTGGCTTAGCATAATTTGAAGATTACAGTTGGCCATATGGCCTTAAGTGACACCTACACTGTACATGTAGTCACAAAAGAATTGGTGAGAGTGAAGGTGACAATTTGTCAGCTATAGTATGCTTGCACTTCAGTTTCAAGTCAAAAAGAAAATTAAGTGTGACAAAGAACATGTCTACAAATTTTGCAATAATTACATGTATGGTTTTACCCATACAGGTTCTAACATGTAAGCAAGATGTTCATCTGTACCAAACAGCAGCAAAGATGCCATAAGATACAAATTAATTTTGCATTCCTACAAGTTTCCTCATCTTTTCCAAGTTGTTAGGTGAGAATAATTGTATTCAAGTGAGCTCAGGTTAATTCTTTGCACAGCAAATTGTATGGTAAAAGGCAGTAGGTTTCTAAAGTAGAAAATGTGGTGGTGAGTCGGTAGGGAGTATTACAATATAATTTGGTTTTATCAACTGGGTTGATAATGTGAATTGGCCACCATAAAGAGATTCGAAAGCTGATGTTTTGCGTGTTAGCCCTTCAATGAAGGGTATACACACGTACGCTTTGAGTGTCAGCCCTTTGTTGAAGGACTAACACTCAAAATGTCAGCTTTGAAATCTCTTTATCAGGGCCAATTCACAATATCAAGCCAGTGTTGAAGGGCTAACACAGGGCTTGAAATTAACGCTCGCAAACTCATAAAATGCGAGTGATTTTGATGAGCTGCGAGTGAGAAAAATATCCACTAGCAAACGTTTGCGAGTTAGAATCATCCATGTCTCACAAAGATTTGGAAAGAATTTGCTAGTGGTCTCACCAGTTTGCTAGTAGAAAAAAATCTTACTAGCCAAACTTTTGCAAGTGAACTGAGAAGTAAACTTTGTGCCCTGTAACACTTGAAACATCAGTTTTTGAATCTCTTTACGATGGCAAATTCACATTATCAACCTAGTTGATAAAACCAAATTATATTGTACAGTAGTTAGGTTATTCCAGTAAACAAACCTTGTTGGTTTTCTGCTGTATATAAAAAGTTACAAAAGACTGAGAAGTCCCGGCCAGTATTTATAGGCATTTCTAGATCACATTTTTATACTTAACAAAAGGCATGCACAATTTGTTAGTGTCTAGGTTATTCCCTAACCATTCACCTGGTTTATGACACTGAGATGAAGTGATCATGAAGGCCTGGAAGAAAGCCACGCAGGAAAAGGCAAACTTGTGATCAGACTTCAAACTTTCAATTAGTACAGGCAGTAGTGTACATGTAGTTAAACATCAAGTCAGATCTGGAAAAAAGAATCTAACACAAAATGAACAGTTAATAAATCTTACCTGAATCTGCTGCTTTTTTCTTCCTGTGCTTTGAAGCTGGCTGTTGATCATTGCTTTTTTCATTAAGTTTCCTTTTTCCTACATGTAGATTCTGTTTGGCACTGACACTGAAACAAGATAAATGAAAGTAAACTTGTCAGAAGCAATCACTTTGCCATTATTGTATTTGGGTGGTTGAACACAAATTTAAACACAGACATGGTTGTCTTTAACCAATTCATTTGCCTTACAATGATTGTAAGCATGAACGATTCTATATAGACATAAGTGTTTCACTGCAAAACACAGCACTGGTAAAATTCAAACAAAAGTACATCCAGAGTGGTGTATTTTCCATCCTCACTGGTGAGGTTATTGATGACATCATTTCCCACTTTTACATGGTTGTTTGTGCAAACGGTCAGTTCTATTATACAATAAAAAGGAAATTGCATTGTTATATAGCTAGTGTTTTTCCCTCTACAGAGAGGCCAATCATTGGGTAGTTCATGGTCACATGAAATCTAACAATAAAACTGTCTACCACCAAGTGCCATGAGTGGGCAACATTGCAAAAACTATGATGTCAAATGAGAAACAGTTCACTGTTACCTCCGAAATGTTGACTGCTGTTACAGGTGATCAGAGGTGGCACCCTGTTGTTGCTGGAATCTCAGTGCGTTTTTTAAAATTTGCTTTTGTTTTGTTTTGCTATATAACAAATCACTTAATGACTGGTCCATTGGGGAACAGTGAATTTTGTTTCCCTCAAATCTCAATGTTTCACTCAACTTTGTCTCAGAAAACACTGAGACTCTCAGGAAACAAAATTCACTGTTCCTCTTAGGACCAGTCATTAAAGTACATATGAAGTGAAAAATAATTTCTGCTCATTTGAAAGACCTTTCAAAATACAGAAGAATGGCTTTTTTCTTTTTGAAATAACTTTTTTCGTTTCAGAGATATTAACATTTTTCTATTATGCAAATTAGATCAGTGATGACCTCATATTGTTTCCAGCTAAAAATTGTAAAATACTGAATATTAAACAATATCTCTAGAAATATTAAAGCAGTGTTCTTGAAACTTGGCACCATAAATGTGCATCACAAAAGAAACAAAATGACACCCTTAGCACCATTGCCATGACAACAGTTTTGCCACTGGTGTTGTTTTAATAAAAACTGAAAATCCCAGTTTTTGTCTGAAAAAAAGATCCATCTACCCTACACAATCTATCGTTGGGAGTAACGGCAACATGGGAACTATGTATGTTCTATGTAGGACACCTTCTCTCACTTAAGAGGTTGCAAATGGAGGATTCGTTTTTTAGACAAAAAGAGACTGGAGCCGAAAGAGTTGCTATGGCAACAGCACTAAGGGTGTCATTTTGTTTCTTTTGTGATGGACAATTATGGTGCCAAGTTTCAAGGACAGTGTTTTTAATATTTCTAGAGATATTGTTTATTCAGTATTTTACAATTTTTAGCTGCAAACAATATAACGTCATCACTGATCCAATTTGCATAGTAGAAAAACGTTAATATCTCTGAAACGAAAAAAGATATTTCAAAAAGAAAAATGCCATTCTTCTGTATTTTGGAAGGACTTTCAAATAAGCAGAAATTATTTTAAACTTCATATGCACTTTAAGCGCTAACTGTGACTTGAAAGTATTTATTATATTTTATCACGGTAAAAAGATATATATATACAGTTTTGCGTACTTGAAATTATACAAGAACTGGGCTACTATGTGCGCTCTAATTGGTCAATAGGTCTGTTTAAATGAGAGTACTTGTATGTAAACATACAGGTAGTTGTGACATTTAGATTCACACATAGTTTTGAGAATTATTTAAAAGCACTACAGCACTTGTTCCATGTTTACATACCTTAATCTAAACACTTGGTTCCCAGGAGTTATGAAAACCCTTGACTACTGTTAGGATTGGTTTTGTAAAAACAGGGGTTACTGTCTCAAATTCTCCCAACCCTCCTTTTTTCCTTTAGATGAAGCTATGTAAACACGGAAAAGGTGCACTATTGCTTAAAATATAAAATTCATATCTTCAAGCCACCATGTAATATTCTCTATATATTAATTGATGTTACTCTCTGAAAAACTTGTTTCACTGCCTTATTAATAACAGTACATTATACTTTTGCATAACATTTTGCAGCAACTTAATCCCTTGAAAAATTCAAGTGGCACTTAAAAGAAACACAGATTTAAAAGAGAAACTGGACATTCATCAGAACATGGACAAAGTTTCAGATTATATGGATGATAATCTCAATTTCCTTACATATACTTTTCTTTAAAGTCTGGTAAAGCACTGAACAGTGCAGCTGTATTTACAACTGGTAGTTTGTCATACTTGTTTTCAAGATTTCACTGCATGGGTAGCATTAGTGTTCTAAATTGTTTTTTCAATCTAAGTGCCTAGTCACATATTTTCTTGTTTTCTTCATTTTTTAGATAGTCGGCAAGATTTTCAATGGACACTTTGATCTTGCCATAATGGAATTTGTGGCTGTATGTAAGGAATCAGGGAAAAATGAAAGGCTATAAACATCAATGCAAGTGTCACAAGATTACTGTCATTTTGATTGGCCAAAAGTACACAGTGAATTTTCGCAATCAGCACCTGTGACATCATCTAGCTGCATTATTATGCAATAATCATGCCAAGGATACTCACAGTCAGAGTTAATCATGTAATGTATGACTGCTTCTACACGTATGTATGAAAAGACAATTAGTAGATTCAGTTTTCTCATTAAGGGTTATCAGCCTCAGCCTTCAGCTTCAGCTGATAACCCTTACCTCAACCTTGATCATTCTGGATATCACAAAAACATCATCCAATAATTGGTTACAAATGATATGATATCATCTCACCTTAAGAAGGCATTATACCACTCTACAATGTCGCTACATGTATCAGGTTGTAACGTGAAATCCTGTTGGAAATTAAGGAATGGTATTCTTATTATTTAGTGCATATGTACATTATTAAGGATCTAAAGAATTTGTAGGGCATTACATTTGTAGTAAGCTTTTACAGGCTGGTAACAAAAAACAATCTCAAATAAGATAAGTGAATGATACAATCCAGTGTATATTTAATATATAAATAGATTTAATTTGGATACTTCCCAGTGGACGTGGAAGCATTCTCTAAAATTAACTGTAGCTTATTGATTGCATAATCCTAAAGAATCGAAAATCGAAAAGCAGCGCATCTTCCAAGAAAGTCTGCGAAAGTCTCAGATTGTTGCAGAAGTTAAAAATAACCTCATCTACAGCTGTACATATCATTTGGTCGGTAAATTCGTTAAGATATCAGACCAACCGTAAAACCAACTAATCATATGTGAGTTCTTGTCTCTGTTCAAATACTCGCGAATGCGTGTTAAAAGATGTCGGCTGGTTTCGCCAATGTAACAAGCATTACATCCTGTTGCAGGCAACACGTGAAAAGAGTCAAGGGATACTCTACAATGAACATTCGGCTGACTTAGAGAGATTACCAACATAATAATACGCCAAAAGACCGAAAAATATTACTTACCACCAGTGCCTCCTTCTTCAAGGCTTTAGCTGTTTTGAATAACTTTTGTTGCAGTAAAAACGAGTATATATGTCCGTACACACGACTTGGAACGGCCGCCATCTTAACTCCACAAGCACGTGGTCAGATGTTCTTTTGGTGGACACCGCTGAAAATGAGAACGCTTGCTCTGAATTACGGGATTACCCGCCAAGGGAATCGGGTGTGAAAAGAAAACTTATCCCCGTTTCCCTTCAATGAGGTGCTGTTGGACCCCCCGTTTCCGAATAATTATTGCACCGTTCCGTCTTGTTTTGAGGAGACTTGAAATGGGAAGAATGAAAAATACAGGAAAGGACAAAGAGCAAACAGTAGTACATCTTAAGCTATCGACTATGGCTCCTGAGCTGTAAAAAGAAAAACAAGCGCAATCCAATTAACTTTATTCGCCCAAATCCGAATGAGGTTCCAACTAGCGACCCGAAAGAAATAAGCAGTATTCTTAACAGATATTTCGCCACTGTTGGGAGCAAACTGGCTTCTAAAATTCCTCAGACCATAAATACATTCTTTGATTATTTGGATCCACCACTTAAGGAGGCTCGAAAGGGTCTTTAGCTGCACGCTCGCGCGCAATCTACACACGTCATAACTAAAGCCCTGGTCAAACGGACCGGCAAGTAGTCGCAATTGGACGCAAGTTGAACTTGCGTAGAGACTTGAGTTGGGTGGCCAAACGGACTCGCAAGTTTCCTCGCAAGTACACTCAAGTCGGAAAAAAAAAACATTTTAAGGCAGACTATCATCTATTTCATTGGCTAATAATAGGTTAATGCACGTTACTCAACTTGCGTTAACTTGGGCTGAGTGGCCAAACGGTGAAAAACATGCTTTGACTTGTGTGCGAATTTGATCTCGACCAAAGTGAGCGCAAGTCATCGCAAGTCAACGCAAGTGCGCGCAAGCCCTGGCCAAACGAAGTCGCAAGTAGACCCAAGTTTTCAACTTGCGTCTACTTGCGACTCCGTTTGGCTAGGGCTTAAGACAAACGCGTCAGCTAAATGAATCAAAATTAGCACACCGGAAGTTAAATCTTGTGTAAAATCGCGCGAACCGGAAATAAAACCTGCAGAAAATATTTGTTTCTAGCTCGAAATTTTCCTCGGTGACCTATCTTGATTTTCACGATGGGACTTCCAATATAAAAGTTTCGGGGAAAATTATCTAGTAGAATTTCCTGTACGCCATAAATCGCATTTTCTTTAAATATATTTAATTCTACTAGATAAATTTTTTCCAAAAGTTGAAGAATTTAGG
>JAHPZR010047740.1:35000-38797 GCA_019787425.1 Platygyra sinensis
TGACGAGGTGAATTAAACCAAGACTACAGTGTAACGACGATCACTAGCAAGGCTAACATGCTTAGGTTCAGGAGTCCATTACTAGAAGGCTGCAACGACATTTTTACAGGCCAGTCTAGTTTTAGATATTTTTCCCGCGAAATAGGCCAGCTCCAGTCCACATGAACACGCTTCGGTAAGGATAAAACAATGCGGCATCACGTGAACATGTCAACATCATGTCGAAATGTCAACATTAGTCCGTGCTAGTGATTGCAATTGGTCACTGAGGTTTCCTGTGGGAATCTGAATTCGAGATACTGAAATTCAGACTAAAAATAGATCGGTCTGTGAAAACGCCGTGACAGGAATATGGGGTAGCTGCAGGCTCCTGGTGATGAGCTCCTGCTAGGTTTGACTACAGTCACAACCGACTTCTGGCTATACGACTTTCGCCCGAGCGAAAACTCTCAGTTTACAGGAAAAATCTGGAATAACCCATTAGAACTAAGGTTTGACAATTTCTACCTGAAAGATATAATTCTCACGTCAGAACGGAGCTTGAGCCAATTGTCTTCTGATGTGTTACTGTATTTTACTTTCTCTTTCACCACCAGCAAAATTTTCAAATCTCAGCTACAAGACATTGAAGAAGAGGCTTTTCACAACTTGACGAAACTTGAAAAATTGTGAGTTTATACCTTAACTTTGAAAAGAAAAGATCACGTGTGTTTTTACTCAAAAAAGCTGTTTGTTACTTTACAGGAATCTAGCCATGAACGAACTGGATGATTTCCCAGACTTGTCAACTAACACAGCTCTGCAAGAACTGTAAGTTTCAATCACAAGCAGTCATTAAGGCAGTAACGAGGGCTTTTTATTAACTTAAAACCATAGTTGTTCGTTAGTGGTTTGATGCTGACTAGTCGTAATTGCGATGTTACGTTAAAGATGTCCTGGCTACTGCTCGAGCCTTCATCAGTTAAAATTGGAAGTTTTGGAGGTGATTTAAAAAGAAAATACATCAAGCGCGCTTGCCTACAAGGTTACGTGTACAATTTCAAAAATAAAGTTCAAGACTATGAAGGTCCATTTTATTGTTGTTTCCGTTGGCATAGTGATGGCTGAGAATGACATATAACATCTACAACTGAATCCTACACAACCGAGATTTAAACGACTTGTCGAGCGCGTAACGTAAACCAATTCTAAAATAAGCACGAAAAAACTGCAGCTGAGTTTTGATGACAACTCGCCAAAGATAACAGCAATTATGATAACACATTGACCTATGGACTCTTCTGCCTTTTCAGCGATTTATACCAAAACAAGATTAGACTCTGGCGCCACAACTACACGGCTCTACCCAAGAACCTGGTTAAAATGTGAGTTAAGGAGCTGAGTTTATATTCCTGCATTGAGACCACAAAATAAACTTATTAACTAATATATGCATTTATTTTGCAGAATTCTAATAGATAACAAGTTGGATTGGATTCCTGATAAGTGGTTTGATCTACCAAATCTTAAATATATGTAAGGAAACTGTAACTTAAACAATGGAATTCTGTTTGTTGTTGTTGTTGTTGTTGTTGTTTTCTTTTCCTTAGATTTTTATCGAGTATAGAAACATAGGTGGAAGTTTAAGAGAGCGAGAAATGCTGTGGGAACACAAGCCGACAGGCGCGTGCTAACCAATGAGAATAAAGACTGCGCAATTCTTTTACGCTATTTTCCAAATTATGACAATATTAAACAACATCAATATTTTTGTTGTTGTTTCTTTATGGTTGTTGTTTTTATTCCCCTGTGTCCAGTGGTAGATCTAGGGGAGCCCCCCTCTTCCTCCTCCCCCTTCCCAAGCTCCAGATCCCCCACTGGAATCATCTAAATCAGGAAATGCTAGACCAAACGAGCTTATGAAAATGTCTACTAGTGTTCTCCTCTGTCCAGTTCTTCAACTGTTTCTGCTGTTGTTGGCCTTTGCAAAACTCATCAACCCGCCGTCCTTATGATCAGTTGCTTTCTTTTACTCAGTACGTTGACTGAGACCCTCATTGCGTTTCAGTTTTGTTTCAGAGCACTTTAACATCAATAGCAACTATAAAGCTATTTTCTGTCTTGTTTCTTGTTAGAGCATTGAGCATGAACAAGTTAAAAAGATTCCCCGGAGCATCCTTTATTAACTGCAGGTCTTTACAATACCTGTAAGTATAACTGTTATTCTTTCCTAGAGGGTCAATATTTTTTCTTAAGGCAAATATTGTATTGATTCATGTATCAATTGCTTCTGAAATCATATTAAAAGGGGCTACCACATAATATGAATGACAATTAGTCATGCGAAATGTAAACGATAACCGTACACAACAGGAAAATTAAGTCGAAAATTAAATCGAATACGACTCTTTAAACAGCACGTTGTTCTCTTTTCATAACCAACTCACAAAGTGCGTATGAATTAGGCTTATTTGTACATGTAACCAATAGACAAGGGCACACTAAACACCGATATAACTTGTTTTTTAGAGCGTAATTTCATCGTCGCTTTAGCCCATTACAAATTGAAGTAGGGCGAACAATAACTAAGCGATGGAGTAAAAGTTAAGAGTCACCTAAAACACTTACTTTTGAACAAAGTGATACGCAAATTTCAAACCTCCAAAGAGGTATGAATAAAGTTTTAGTTAAACCATGTTTTCATGTATATAATACTTTTTTCCTTTTTTCACTTTGCTTTTTCTCTTTGTCTTTTTTTACTTCTAGATCCGTGGACAAAAATGAAATAACATCAATTACATATCCAAACTTGAAACCATTCTTTGGCAATGACTCTCAGCTGTTACATTTGTAAGTATACTTACCATATTGGTTTACAATGTTTCTTTAATCATGACATACTTGACTCAATTATGTTCTAAATGTTCAATCCAATAAATGAAGGGAGTTAGTCAGGTACCCACCAAAGTTTATCACCTCCATGAAATAATTTCCCCTTATTATACACTGGGAAATACGCATTGTGCGTCAATGGTTAGCTGAGGTTAGGCTTCGGCCCAAACGAATGGATTCCAGCTAGATACAAAAATCCTACTCGTTTATGATCTTTGCACCTCCCTTGGTTAACTTTTGAGCCAACCTGGTAACACACCGGGAGGCAAAGTACGCCGAACTAGCATTTCCAGCCATGAGGAGCAACCTTAATTCTCAGATGAATAAACAACTAGAACAAAGTTAAGAAAGCGGCCATAGTGATTGTAATATTGGTTGGGGGAATACGTTAAAAACATGGCCGTTTTCGCAGTCTATCAGGAACTACAAACTACAAGTATGAACTGAAGCACTAATTAACGATTACAACGTTTCTTTCAGGAATTTAAGTAATAATGACATAAGCAGCATAGCATCAGAGACTTTACAGCATTTGATTCATTTACAAGTCTTGTAAGTTTATCTGTATCATTTCGAATTTTCATCTAGTTATACTAATGATACTGATACTGATATTGATACTGATACTGATACTGATACTGATGATGTTGAAGATGATGATGATGATGATGATGATGATGATGATGATGATGATGATGATGATGATGATGATGATGATGATAAGAACAGCTTTATTATTATAAAGATGTACTTAGAACAATTTACTTAAACAAACCGAGTATCGGTATCGGTAGCGCAGAGGTCATGGGTTCGAATCATGCTCAGGCTGTTATTTCACAACTGCTTAAGTTGTGTAAACAACTGCGATGATCAATCTTGCCTTCACTTGTTGTACATTTTGTTTTTAATTAATGTTAAGAGAATCA
>JAHPZR010047742.1:0-5000 GCA_019787425.1 Platygyra sinensis
CATCGCTTTACTTATTTTCTTTTTTTTCCTTTTTTGTTGTGCTGTGTCTTATGGTTTATTTTTTGTAAGAACTAGTATCCTTATTATTTCGCTCATATTGTTCCTTCAAGATTTCCAAGGCAACATGTTTACCCACGCTTTTAGTATATCTCATTTAAATATCCAATGGGTCGTAGGCCTGTCAGTTGGTACGGAATCATGCAAACTTATATGGAATGTCTTTTTCACAGGATTCGCTTATTTCGAGACAAACCCTGAGAAATGCCAGTTTTGATTTGTATCTCTGTGCCTTATTCAAAGATACCTTTATACCATTTATACTAAAACTTCGGCCTAAAGTCATAAAAGTAGTAAAGGTTATAGCTAGATTCTTGTTCTTTCAGCCTAAGATTTTTTTCTCTCCGTAAACCGGTTTTTATACTGCTACTTCTTTTCCACTTCGTCGAATCCTCTCTATGAACATGATAATCATGTACTATCTAATTAAAATTTCAAGAGGCGTCAGAAGATATCAATCAAAGACTTACGTTTTGGAGTTGGAACGGTGCACAGAGAGATAACGCCTTGCAAAATGGGGACACCACAAACAAAAGCAGCATTGGGAGTGTGGAGACGTGGAAAAAAAATGGGGGGGTGGAAGAATGAAGAAGAAAGACAGAGAAACAGGGGGGGGGGGTTGAAAAAAAGAGTGTAACATGGTCAATTGTGTGTTTTACACTGGACACCATGTTGGTGGTGAACACTAGACCCGTGCCGTGATAGTGCGAGAACTGATCACTTTTTCCTGTGGGGAAGTTATCGGGGGGGGGTTCATATTAATCGAGTAACACGTGAGAAGATCAATATTCATCTTGCAGGTTTGGAAGTGGTCTCGATCGTGTCTTTGTTGTTCTATTTTTATGACGCTGTCGCTACCTTCTTAGTTCCTTCCTTCTTTTGTCAACTTACGTGCAAGTATGTCTTGATGGGTTACCCGTGTTGATGGGCTGCTTGCCTCGGTGGTTGCCCTATACGCTGCGTGGGCACATTTCCGATGTAGTCTTGCGGGGGGTGGTGGGGTTTGTGTGTGTTTCCGCGGCCTCTACCTTTTTACACATATTCACGCTCCACGGGATGTTTCCTCTCCGGGTTTTTTCCTCAGTAGACAACCCGACCACAGAGAAACACAACCGTATATCATTTTCTGTTATTGCCCTTCCAATGGACAACTTAGTAATAGATAGGGTTGGGTCTTGGCAGAATGTAACGGTGAATTTTTTTTGGATTCATGTTTTTTGAGGTCTTAAAGGCACCTTTTAAGTCGCTGTGTCCAAGTGCGCCGGATATTCGTTGACGTGCTACTTTCTTCAATTCGTAGAGAGGACTACTCTCAATCCGTACTCGGGACTCAAGCTTTTACACCAGTGGTGTGTTGGGGGGGCCTCACATTAAAGGCGCGACGGAAAGAGGGGTACAGGGCATCCTATCAGTGGGAATCCACATTATCGAGGTTTGCCCTACACCTGTCCCTGATTTGATATGCACACAACTGTGGTGTGTGTGCAATTGATATTCGATCTTGTTCTCTCTTCTATTGACATCCCGTGTGGGCAGGCGCTCACCCTACTGCCATTTTCGTTTTTCAGCAATGGTCTGACGAGGTATTACATGCTGATCAAGAACAAAGACTAAGTGACCCATTTGCTTTTTTTTTCCCGCTTAATTTTCCGTTTATGGTGTAATTCCAAACCGAAAACCATGGAAACGGTCTCCGGTCAGACTACATCGGTGAAGTTATTCTAACACATTGGTGCTGGCTGTTCCAGTTTGGGACCGATATGGTTTGCTTTTGACAGCTCCAAAACCTTCTAATAGATCTCGACCAAGAGACTCTTGATCTCGACCGCATAGGCACCAGCTCACAGTCCGATCCATTTAAAACCGGCCCGGTGTAATTCCGTGGGATGCCTGTGGCAGGCCACGGTAAGTTTTCGGGTGAATTTCTTTTTCATCGTCGACGCAAAACGGCAAATTTGATTGACAGCTGAAACTATCTTTATTTCCAAACAATCTGCGATCAGTCTCGCAAGGACTGTAATTTCCAAGCATAATTTCTGCGATTCGGGCAAGGAACATTTCGCGATTCTGCGATCCTGGCAAGGAGAGGAAATAAACAGGAACAGAAGGTAAGACATTTTAGAAGGCATTTCGACATTGTGTATTGAATTGAACATCATCCGTTCCGTAATTACGCACCGGCATCGAAGTCATTGTTCACTGAGCCTGCCAAACGAACCAACGAGTTCAGGCACCAAACCTGAGTGGCGGTTCATTCGGCTAACGTCCCTAACTGCGTAGTCTAAACATTAACAAGATGTTTTTAAGGAACTTTGAAACACGATATTCATTGCATCAGTGTACATGTATTCACGACAAATCAAGAAGTCCATCACGGAAAATATCGACACCAACCAATTCAAAAATTGGCTCAAATATATGTTAGTTTGCAATTGAAGATATTTCAGCCTCGCGAGTTTTACTCTAGCTATCGAAATTTTCCCAGTTAAATCCGTGAGTCTACAATCATGCTACGTGATGTGTAAAGTTTTGTGTATCTTGCCGAAGGATTCTTGCTGACATTGAGCTTACCTGTTTACCAGAACGCACATGTAAATAGTGTTTCCGAAAAGGTTTATTCCATTCGATGTTATTTATTTCCAGTGTTCCACTGTTAACATTTAAAAATAAAAAGGGACATATGTGTTCAGGAGAATTCCTCATACTTCTGATGGATGGAAACTTTAATCCTTTCGCTATCTTGAATAAACAAGGACGGGAATAAACAAGAACACATTATCTATACCAGTTGCGTTACGGTGCGTTACGTTTGTCTCTCACACAAGTGATGAGCCTACTTCAGTTCTTTTCTCGTACAAAAGAGCTTCTAATTATATAACAGACAATAGGTATTTTAGCCTGTTAATGTTTTGGCAGATTCGTTACGTTCATTGACGGCAACACAGCCCTTCACAATATTTTAGTCTTCAAATTAGTAAAACGTTGCGTTACCATTCATGTCTAAAGATTTTCTGCAGTTCTCGCGATCTTAAAATAACAGATCTAGCCTCAAAACAAATTCCATTTTTCACGTTGCAATATTACTTCTGCCAGTGATTTTCCGCCGGCCTACGCCATTTACTACTTCAAGCACAGTGACAATTTCTTCAACACTTTCTTCAGTGATTTTTATGGCCGATCTAACTGATTAATCCGGCGTGGCAATTAACTTAACTTCACAATTCATTCCAATGCTGCGCTCCCTAGCCCAAGCATCCCACGGAATCGCCTTTTGGCGTCTTGTTTTTATTATAGTTTTTTAATGGTTTTTAACTTAGTGCATTTTTTCGCTTTAATATGTATTTATTTTATTACTAGTTTTTTAATTCTTAGTCAGCAGGACCCCGTTGATAACAGTACTCTGTACTGAAGGGTTATCCTGGATAAATATTCACTATTATTATTATTATTATTATTATTATTATTATTACTATTATTATTATTACTATTATTATTATTACTATTACTATTATTATATTATTATTATTATATTATTATTATTATTATTATTATTATTATTATTATTATTATTATTATTATTATTATTATTATTATTAACCACAGGAGCCCTTCCCTTGCAGGGCCTTAAGGGTCATTCGCAGGGTGTAGGCCTATGGGACCCTTTTAAGGTTTGACCAAACCTCAAAACAAGGGCAATTTTTTGATGGCTTTGACTCTCACTTTATGCTTCTCGTTCCTTTTGTCAGTTTGCCGAGAATTAAAAAGTAAAAGAAAGGACACGATTGTCACTGCCATTTTAATCATCTATAAGCCTATAATTTACAAGCTATTGTTAGTTTGAAATCTATCATGGATACGATATCACCTTTATTAAGGAAGAAAAACAGATTCAATTAAATAATAGTGAAAAAACCGGTAAAATAACAGGGATTTCTTGTGTTATTCCAAGCCGCTGTTAAGATGATCAACGCCGATGGGCGAACTTGAAGTAGCTTGAAGTCATTAGTTTTAACTACTTTTTAAATCAGTGTAACCCAACCGTCGAAACTGTTGCTATTTCAGTCATAAAATGTACGACAGCCTCGTTAAGGTGATAATGGCAATTTTACCCTTAAAATACTATTTAAAAAACACTTAAAACATGCATTGCATGACGCCACTTAATACAACTAAAATGTTATCACCAAACTTATCCATCTTTTGCTGGAGTGCGACTCATTATACAATGCAAAACAACTTCAATTCGTAAAAAATAAATCAAACCATCATCCTTTAAAAAGGGTTGTATGACAGGTACATAACTCATGCTTCGTCTACTTTCAATCACATTTCACTCTTATTTTAATGACTATAAAGTGTCTTCCGCGAAATGTCGTTCTTAAACTCCCTCATGGGTTAAAGTAGCTTCGTCACGGTTTGTGCGTGCTGAAGTGTTACGACTGTTTAAGCTTACAAGTTACAAACTCGTCGTTTATAATCCGTGTTAATCTTCTACATCCTTAAAGGGGCTCAGTCACGTTTGAAAAGCTTAGCAAAACTTTTCAAATTCGTTGTTTGCAATCCGCGTCAATCTTCTCCATCCTTAACCATCCTTGTTCCTTTATGGTTTTTTATCGTCTCTTTGATGTTTTTCTATCTTTACAAAGTGTTATTTTTAGGTTTCCTTCAATTTAACGGTTATTTTTTCGATGTTCAAAATAACTCAAGATGCCGTGACTGAGCCCCTTTAATTATCCTTGTTCCTTCAATTAAAGTGATTTTGTACTTCGCTAAAGTAACTCAAAATTACCGTGACACCTCCTGTAAGTCCCAGAGTTGTGGGTAGACGGACACTTCCCATAGGACACTTTCTACTGGTGGGATAACCTTAATACCAATTTAAAAAGCGTTTAAATAAAAATACAATAATAAATCGTACAAAAACACTTCGTGCTACATTCTAC
>JAHPZR010047742.1:10000-22368 GCA_019787425.1 Platygyra sinensis
GATCCCTGTAATCATAGCACCGAGGACGGCCATTTGGTCTCCTCAAAGTTTCGGTATGGTTAATAGCAAATATCTTCAGTTTAAAATGTAGCTATTAAAATTTGAGCATTCCGTAAAATGTAAGACACTATCTGACATTTGCCTTCCTCTACAAAACCAAGTTCGACCCACAGTTAACCGTTTTGACTCTAAAAAAGAGAATAAAATGAGAGTGGATAGGTCTAATTCAAAAACGCTTCTTAAGAAAATTTCAAAAAAGCCGCCCTTGAGAAAACGCCGCATCACAAAAATGAAAAATTTCATAACCGATGCTTTCTCGAGTGCATAGGTACGGTAATTTATTAAAATATGCTTCCCTTACCACTCCTGTAGCACTTGTCTCCATGAAGTAAGTCCACAAACAAACCAGATCTGATGTCCTTTTTTGGTCTGTAACCAATCACAGTACCCACATTTAAGTCACCTGCGTACCAAAAGGACCTGCAAGCCATCACAGGCAGAGGCATCTTCAATCTGGAGGTACGATTCAGATACGTGCACGAGGTGTTGTCGTGATTAAGAGTACAAAGGTTGACATAAAAAGAAGGCTGGTACGGCCAGATGCTTAACCTGCAAATCAAGGACAGAATCTCCTTCAATGAATGTCTTCTATAAATTGACATCTAGACATGGACCCGGCACGCAGTCTGTAGGAAGGACGAGTAAATAGCTAAACTAATGTCACCATCGATAGGCATCAGACATGCCTAAAATGAACCAACTATACGAGTTGATACAAAACTACCCTTGATGAGTTCAGAGAGGAAGGTTTGATATTTTCACCCCCTCCCGTGGGGAGTTTAAGAAGCTACTACGGCGACGCCGAAGACAACGTCGATTAACAGTGATTTTGTACTTTACCTACGAATCTCGCGATACTCTTAAGTCATTGAATTTGTTTATCACTGTCAAAGCTGTCGCGAAACTGAATTTGGGACACAGCAATAAATTTAAATAATTTGCCGTCGTTGTTGACGTTCTTCAGACAACGCAGAATTGGTCATTTCATGTTGTTGTTTTGCACAGGACGGAAAAGAAATGTACAAAGATTTATAACGCACGTACACAGCTATTGTTCTGATTAAACCTTGTTTAGTGACCTTCCCGCTGCCGTTGCCGTCGTGGTTTTCTTAAACTCCCTATTAATCTTACGTGTAGGAACCTACAAGTACATTTTTGGAAGTATGGTGAAATAGCTTCTGGTATGTTGGATTAGACATTGGTAACTTAGGCTGAGTATAGTTTCTTAATTGGGTTCTTAATTTCTATGAAAGAGATATAGTCGTTGACTACCAGAGAAATAAATATTAACTTCTTACTAACTGAGCGCGAGGGCCGTACTGGGGAATATTGGCCTGAGGTCGTGGCAGTACGGACCGAGGGCCAATATTCCTCAGTACGGCTCGAGCTAGCTAAGTTAGTAAGGAGTTTATTATATGGCACTAGTGCTTGTTTGTTTTAAGTTAAAACGCATTTCCGGTCACTTGAATAGGCTAGTTTCGAATTGTGCAGAAACAAAAGAACAGAGTCGAGGTTCAGGGGAATAATTTGCATTTTCCTTTGTTATGAACAATACAAAATGCTAATTATTCCCCTGAACCTCGACTCTGTTCTGTTTCTGCACAATTCGAAACTAGCCTATTCAAAGGGCATCCTCCATGTGTTTTTAATGACGCGAGCAACTCAAAAAGAACAAGCTACCACGAGTTTGAAAACAAATTCAATGAACGTAAATCATGTTGAGTATAAACAAGGCTTCAAAAATGATTTGAAACTGAATTTGTCAAAAGTCTCAATAGCTGCAGTTTGTTGAAATTAGGAAAATGGTTTCTGTCGATCCTGCATGGAATATTTTAACTTGCGCATCACAAAGTATGGATGAAGAAATGCCGAAGTTGGTTGCTGTGAAATCATTCAAACATATACACAGCATATACACAGCAGTCTTAGAGTCAATCCTCTGTCTCTCTCGATAACAGTTCGACGCTTCTTTTCATTCTGGACAATTCTGCGCTGAAAATTGGAAATTGTTGCAGCTTGTACTCTTGTCCGTGTTTCCTGCATTTGTTCATAAAAAAATATCTCAGTGGACAAGAAGTGGTCAAGCTCCTTCGCAGGTAGGGTTTTAACTCTCTCATTTGTCATACCGTTACCTTACAATTAGTGAAGAAGAGTTTACAGATCAGTAGCCATCTGCGTATTTGTGTTTGCACATTTTTGCTTCTTTATAAAATCGTCTATGGCCTCCTGACTTTCGTCGATGCCTAATGCAGTCTCTACATTAGACGTTTCCAGATCTACAGGATAATAAAATTCGCTTCGAGAAAATTCGTCTTCCTCATTCTTATCGTAAGCTCTGTAAAATATCAATCTTTTAGGTAGTTTCTCTGCAAAGAATGAGAGTACTTAACGTTTTCTTTTCGTAGGTTTCGCTGCAAATTTTGAATTTGCCGGTTTTCGAAAACAGTAAAAATACACAGCTTATGACCGTTTCCATGGAAACGATCCGTATCGCGAAATCCCGACCAGGAAAGAACCAATCAAAACGCTCGGTTTACCTCACGCCTATCTTGCCATATAATAAACTAGGGTTTGATCCTTAAATATGGAAAACATAGTATAAATTTGAAACTGTATTACGTATTTTCTTGTGATATTAATTTGCAATTTCAAGGTCACACTCCTTAATTAAAGTTTTTTATCATAACTTAACTGTAACTCACAACAGAAGCACATTACTAGGAGCCTGCAACTCCCGTAATACGCAAATGCAACGGCATTTTTACAGACCGGTCTATTTTTAGATATTTTCCCGCGAAATAGGCCAGTTCTAGTCTACATGAGCAACCTTCTCTGAGGATAAAACAATTCGGCCTCACGTGAACGTGTCGACATCATGTCATCATGTCAACATTAGTCCGTGCTTCTGAATGCAATTGGCCACTGACGTTCCTGTGGGAATCTGAATTCGAGATAAATTCAAACTAAAAATAGATCGGTCTGTGAAAACGCCGTGACTAGAATGTTGGGTAGCTGCAGCCTCATAGTGATGCGCTCCTGCTCACATATAAGTCCTCCTTGATCTCTGGCTTAAAAAATTTTTATAACTTTGGGGATTAAAATGGCAAATTTCTACCAGCAGGTTCTTAAACCACTAGGTTCTTACACGCGAGTTTAACTGTGATAATTCGATAATTATGGAGTTTTAGCTAATTACAACGGCAACCGCGATGCCGACGACAACACCTTGGACAAATGGATCTACATTTGACCTTTGGATGTCTCAACTGTGTTGATCTTGTCAGTGCGCCTATCAGTCTAAAAACTTGCTCAGTCTTCATATGCAGTGACAGTGTTCAATTCCAAAGGAACCTACCAAAAATTAGGCATTGCCGTTCGCGTTCTTCAAAATACGCAGAACTTGTTCATTTCATGTTTTGCAGAAGACGGCTAAGAAATGTACCAAGATTCCAAACGCACGTGGCGTCGCTGTCGTGATTTGCTAAAACTCCCTGCAAGGGGATGGGGGCGAGTGACGGAGAAAAGCGGGGTGGGGGGGGGGGGGGTTTGGGTAATGTTTCTTACCTATGAAAAGTATCCCGATAGGGGTTTTGGCCTAATAACACTTCAATCATTGGTCCACCAGGACGAGACATATTGTTCAGGTCATATACCACACCAGGGGCAGCAACAAACTTACATCCATTAGAGGTGCAACCATCTTTTCGTGGGACTGACTTTGTGTGGTTACCACAGGAAAGACATCTCTCACTTCCTTCCTGGAAATTAAAACAACTTACTAGTTAGTGAGTGAAAGAGTAAAAGAGTGAGCGAGCGAGCGAGAGAGGGAGGGAGGGAGCGGGTGAGTGAGTGAGTGAGTGAGTGAGTGAGTGAGTGAGTGAGTGAGTGAGTGAGTGAGTGAGCGAGCCAACAAAATAGCCAAGAAATCTAACCTCCAGGGGTTACACTTAGAGCCCACCTGTCCAAAAACTGGGCTGGGCTCAGTTTCCTTTCGTAAACAAGGGATGCCATCTTTAATGGTCGATGCCATGCTTGGCAACCAAGCCTTTTAGAATGGAAGATACTATATCTGCGTTTGTTTAGGCCTGGACAAAATAGAAACTGGTTATAATTTGTTGACGGAGTTAAAACACACTCACCAAATGCTTAATTGTTCATATTCACACTGGTTTGCTTGCGGTTAGCTTTTATTTGTTGTTGTTTGGGGCAACTCTGTCATTCATATTTAAGAAAGATACATTTTATGATTAATTATTGCGGAAATTTGGCGGATAAACCTGGTAGTATATTGGTATAAAAGGGATGTTAAGAAACAGAGGTTCTGGGTTCGATACTGGGTGGTTATTTAAGTACTTTCCTTTTTCTTTAATGTAGTGGGGAAAAATTTGCTGATAACTCAAAAATTTTCTAAGCGTCGCGAAAATGGCATCGCTTGTTTACGAAAGGGAAAATTGCGGCGCCTGGACACAAAACAGTGTTGCATTCAGACACTGGTTCTTTAAGATATCCAAGTACCATTTTTGATTTAGTGCCTGAATTAAAGGTCGAGAATCCTACTCGGGCAGGCTCAGGCACCAATCGTGAACATAGCATTTGAGTGGCATCAGCTTTTTTACTCTTACAAAGTAACACCGGCAAAAACAAATCTATGTCATTATCATAAGTCGTGCCACGTGAATAAAGTGTAAACTATTCACTCCTCACTCAACAAAAGTTGTACCTGTGCTGCAAAGTAGCCATCTGGACATGGCGTACATTTCTCTGATCCAGACGAGCTTGCTGTTCCATTCGGACAAATTTTACAGTCAGTATTGTCTGCGATACTGTGGTATCCGGCTGGGCATGCTGTGCAGTTCCGAGCCTCTCCAGATGTTACCCCAAGAACACTTATATTGAAGAGCTTGGCCTCAAATGCTGTTGAAAGCGTTCGTGAATCATCCTCTTGATGGAAAACCCATCTATGGAAGAATGGAGCAAGCAATAAAGTTAAAACTGTGTTCTCCCATGGCGAGTCAACAGCTTTTGAGGTTAGACATTTTTAAATGACATTTTGTACCTGAAGGAATAGTTGCCCTTTTTCAAGTAATGAATATGATTCATGATTTGACCATCTCGTTTAGTGTCATGTCTGAAAGCGAATCGTCCTTTAGGATGTGTGCAGTTCACTTGTTCCACAGTTGTACCATTAATGTCCAACACTTGAAATATCAAGTTGCAGTCCTGGATCTTCGCCAAATGCTCGCCTCTTCCCGTTTTTAGTGCTACTCCAGTCAAGTTACAAGTAACAGAGCAATTAAACACAATCCTGCCCAGTTCAGACCCAACCTCAAACAAGGGTGACTGCAGTTCAGAATGTACGTCACCAATGACACGTGCTGTGCGAATTAGTTTTCCTGATGAGATCCATCCACCCTATAATTCAAAAGAACAAATTTTAACATGGTAATCTACCAAAAATAAGCCCATGGGCTTGCAGTATATAATCAATAAATATTTGGGATGGAGTTAGGTGTTACAGGATTTTGGGAGGGGGGAGTTTTTGAATGCCTCAAGAAAGGTGCCCTTATTAATAGTTGTGATTTTCAAAAGACATCCCAAGAAAATAGTAAGTGTAATAACAATACAATTTAGAAAACACCCTGTAATAAAGTGCACTTTGAAGGCCTTGTCTTCTCTAACTCGATTGAACTACCACCGTTTTCGTTGATATGCAACTTTGGAAAACAAAACACCCGCGGATACGTTTCCAAAATTTCCATCAGTCTTGCGTGTTATCGACAGATCGGATCGGAATCAACCACTCACAGCCCGCTAGCATGACGTAAAAAAGGTCTGAAGGTCACACTAGTGGCTGTGATTGGTGGATTTCGATCCGATCTGTCGATAACACGCAAGACTGATGGAAATTTTGGAAACGTATCCGCAGGTGTTTTGTTTTCCAAAGTCGCGTATCAACGAAAACGGTGGTAAAAACTAGCCAGAGCTGTTTGATGCAATGATTGCATGAACAAAGAGAAATTACAAGAAATACAAAACAATTTCGCTGTGTTCCTATTAAGTCATTGAAACATGAGTACAAAATTGAGAGAACATAAAAAAAGCTGTGGGAAGACTCGAATGTGCCTCATGCACCCAAGCTTTCGATCATGTTTCTATGACCCATTAGAAGACAGAAATTGTTTTTGATGGGATCTGAGCATTTCACAAGTTCGAGTTGAAATGCCAAGTCCCTTTTTGTAGCCCAATAGCATTCCTGTTAGATTCATCAAGGTTCAAGTTGGCTTTCATTTGTAGGTAGGAATAATGCTTCATTAGATTTAACAACACTGAAACAAAAACCCATCAAAAGTTACAGAAAATAGACGAACTGAACAAAGACAACCTTTGATAGACCCCCAAAAGAGATCCATTTGACTTTAACTAAAAGTGTTAACTCCCAGAGTCTCTGACGCATGAAATGAAGTACAGAGGTCTGCTCAATTAGGGTTGGGAGCTCTGAATATCCAATACCCATTAATTTTTGGAACTAATAACCCACATTATTAATTTCATCTCACAAAAATTAACAATTTTCCTAGTACTCAATATATCCTGGGATGTTTGTTTTAAGTACATGTATCCCTTAAACATAATCTTCTCCCCCCCCCCCAAATATCCTATATTCTGTAACTGTTTTACCTAAATCCTGTTTCCTGAAAACCCCTAATAGGGCCTCAACACAAGGTAAGTTGTCACAAGGTGATACCAACCTTAACAGCGCAGTCTCCAGCGCATTTCGCAGTAAAACCATCAGGTAAAGTATTGTTCCTCCAAATGTAGTAATGTTTACCAGCTAACGCCACATGACCAGGATTACATCCCTCACATTTCAAGCCAGATGACTTCTGACCTTTTACACATGCTTTACACTCCAGTTTTCCACCATTATTTTTAAGTTCAAAACCAGGCTGGCATTTACACGGACGCCTCTCTGGTTTGAGAGCCAGAGATCCTGAACCTTTGCATAGAAGTCTTGTACCATTTAAACCTGAAATTTGTGAAACGACACTGAATTAATAGCATCTTGAAGTTCCTATGTACAATAAAACTATTATTAATTGGTATCCAGAACAATCAAGGTCTTGGTAAGTGTTATCAGCCTTCAGCCTTAATTAATTAACTATCTTCTATGTCACTGCAATTTAATCTAATTTAATGTTAAATAAGGGATAAATAAAGCTGTTGTTGTTGTTGTTGATCAGCTTCAGCTGATAACATTGAACTTGTCTTTGATTATCTTGGATATGAAACACTTCATCCAATTACTGTATTGTGTATTATCATTCAGAATATACATAATTATTTTCCAGCCCATTTGAATTACATGCCTACCAATCTGGGTGTAGCACAGCTTTATGTGACTAATAAAAGACACTATTCTAAAAACCTTGCCTGATTTGGCCTCAAGCACTGGCACAGTGCAGTGTTTCTTATTTCTTCACATGCTACCCTCAACAATTATGGTTAAAAATGCTAGCATACTACTCTGAATACACTAACTGTTATCAGAATCTCTGATTTAAACAAACACATGAGATACCATCCAGACCTATCTCAGCCAGCAAGTGTATTTTGACCAGATGAGCACCATCAGGATGCAATGCCATAAATTAACAAACTCATTTAGTATTCATTCAGCAAAGATGCTTGTATTGCAGGCTTCACGTAAGCAGTTTTGGGGTGATTCCTAAGAAAGGGCAGCCGGGCAAATGGTGCCTTATCGTGGACCTATCCTCGCCTCTAGGCCACAGTGTCAACGATGGAATTGATCCAGAATCCTGGCATCTCTAGTACATCAAGATGGATGATATTATTAAGATGGTTTCTAAATTTGGGCCGGGGGCCCTCATGGCTAAATTTGACATTGATTCTGCATATCGGAATATTGCCATTCATCCTTCGGACCGCCATCTATTGGGCCTGAAGTGGCGCAATGCTTATTACATTGATCTCGCTTTACCATTTGGGCTTCGTTCAGCTCCAGCTATTTTCAACTCAGTGGCAGAATTGGTCGAGTGGATTTTGGTCCATAACTACGACATTCTGGACTTGTTGCATTATTTAGATGATTTCATCATGGCTGCCCCAGCAAACTCAGTGGTCTGTGCCTCCAACCTTCAAGTAGCCGTAGTAGTGGTTGCCAGGTTGGGTCTCCCTTTGCATCCTCAGAAGTGCGTGGGTCCAGCAACATGCATCGTGGTCTTGGGAATTGAATTAGATACAGCAGCTCAGATTGCTCGCCTTCCTGCTGATAAGTTTTCTGCTTTGCAAGAGGCACTATCCCACTGGTCCACCCGCAAATGTTGTACTAAAAAAGATCTTCAATCTTTGATCGGTCGGTTGCATCATGCCTGCATGGTGGTGTGGCCAGGTCGCACCTTTCTTCGCCGGATGATCAATTTATTGTCTTGTTTCCACAATGATTCTCATCCAATACGTCTTAACGTGGAATTTAGAAAGGACTTGGCTTGGTGGGTAGAATTTTTTGGTCAGTGGAATGGCATATCCTTTTTCCTTTTTCCCTCTCTTGAGCCCTTGCCTGACTTTTCCGTCAGTTCTGATGCATCTGGTGCTATTGGTTATGGTGCCTTTTTGGACAACGAATGGTTCAATGGTCGGTGGTCTACCCTTCAATTTCCACTGTCCATTGCTTACAAGGAACTTTTTCCGGTTGTTTTAGCAGCCCATGTTTGGGGTCCTGGTTGGTCCCGCAGGCGTATCTTGTTTCACGTTGATAACGAAGCTGTTGTTCATATTCTTAACTCACGGACATCTCCAGACCCAAATATTATGCATTTGTTGCGTAGCTTACTCAAAGCTGCAGCCTGCTTCAGTTTTACATTTGCTGCAATTCATGTTCCAGGAAGAAATAACGGCATAGCTGACGCCCTGTCTCGCTTCAATTTTCAGGCCTTTTTTACTCAAGCGCCACAGGCCAAGAAGATTCCAACCTTCATCCCTCCTCAGCTCTTAGCCCAGCTTTCTATAGTCATTTAAAAGCTCGCTGCCATTCGTTCATGTACCAAGGTCTTGCTTCCTCAACTCGCTGCACCTATTCTTGTGCACAGGAAAAGTTTGTAAATTTCTGCATCATGACTGGACACCTCAGCCCCTATGGTTCTCCATGCCCAGCTTCGGAATGGACCCTCTACCTTTTTGCCACATTCCTGGCCGATTCTCTGCGACACTCTTCTATTAAAGTGTACCTATCTGCAGTGTGGTCTCTTCATGTTGATCAAGGATTCCCCGACCCCCTGGAGAACTGCCTTCGGCTTCAAAGAGTTGTTAGAGGAATCAAGTGTTCTCAGGGTGCCCTACCTTCCAGGCCACGCCTACCAGTTTCCAGTAACATTCTTCGCATAATTTACTCTGCCATCGATCTCAAGTTGTTTGACGATGTTATGTTTTGGGCTGCTGTCTTTTGGCTTATTTTGGTTTTTTGCGGTCTGCTGAGTTCACTGTCCCTAGCCTATCAGCCTTCAACCCGAGTGTCCATCTGTCCGTGTCCGATGTTTCTGTGGATGTTCCTCTCAATCCATCTTGCCTTCAAGTTTTTATCAAAGCTTCTAAAACTGACCCCTTTCGAAAAGGGTGTAACATTTTGATTGGATTGGGTTCGCCGCCTTTATGTGCTGTCCAAGCTGTGGTCTCCTACTTGGCACGTCGTGGTCAATGTCCTGGCCCCTTGTTCCTTTTAGAAAATGGTCTTCCGCTAACTCGCTCACTGGTCACAGACAGGTTAAGAGCCATTGTCCTTTCTGCGGGTCTTTCTGGTGATTTTTCCAGCCACAGTTTTCGAATTGGGGCTGCCACCTCTGCAGCGAAGGCCGGTGTTCCAGATCACCTTATTCAGGTCCTGGGTCGGTGGAAAAGTGATGCTTATAAACAATATATTAGAACCCCACCTGATGTTATAATTCGCGCAGCCAAATCATTGGTGGAATAGTTTGGTGAGTGCCATTTAGTCTAGTTACGTCGGTGTATTTTTGCCTCTTGCTTCAGTTAGCGTATTTGCTTGTTGCTTGGTAGCCTGGTTTTTTTTTCTTTTTCTTTTTTTTTAGATTATTTTTAGTTGTTGTTGGTTTTCTGCCTACTTTCTTGTTCAACAGGGTGCGTTAATTGTTTTGGCTGTTGCCCATTGCTCTCCTGCTTCGCATTTGCCTTGCTTGGAGGGGGTGCCTCCGTGCAGTTACATACTTGGAGATTCATCATTTGGAGGGTCGGCCCCCATGGCTGCCTCCGCCCATCGGGTCCTCCTTTCTCCAAGCACTTAAAGTGCCACTATGACGAAAATCGCATCTTTTCTATCAAAGCCATTTTAATGCATAAACAAGTAGCCTGCATAAGAAGAAAACTGCTGTTTACTATTTTCAAATATCTCTTTTTGTTCCAGAGATATTCAAGTTTTTAAAATATGCAAATCAGTCAAGTGATGACGTCATACACTCAACCTAATTTTGATCAAATATGATGAAAAAGATATCTCGGCCAATTTGTATCAGAAATGTTTGATTCTTTGCAGTACGATTCTACGAAATGTGCTCCACAATTTGAGCTTAACACTTTTGTTACCATGGCAACAGACTGGGTTCCAGACCTCCCCAATATTAAAGGCATTTCTGGCCACCTTTAGCATCTCATTTTCATATTTGCAAATGGTGCCTCATATACCTGATCCAACAAGCATATACATATGTTTGCTTGGGTTTGTGGCCTTGTTTAACGTTTTTTGGGCTGAAAATTGCTTACATATTGAAATCAAGTGGGTGGGGACTGGAAAAGAGTGAGTTGCCATGGGAACAAAATGTTTCACAGCCATAGGTGTGTTTTCTGTAGAACTATTAGCCTGCCAAGTTTCAATGCTCTACGCCGCAAATTGGCCAAGATAGCTCTATTTATATACATGATATAAATTTGGGTTGAGTAAATGACGTCATCAGTCATCTCATTTGCATATTTTACACATTTTTCAAACTTAAATATCTCTGGAACTAATGTAGATATTTGCAAATGGTAAACGGCATTTTCATTCTTTTATAGAATTCTCTGTGATCCACCTAAAAAATCAAGAGGTAAAAATCTGATCATAGTGGCACTTTAAATCTTCTTGGAGTTTCCTTTATCTTTGGAGGTGACCCGTGGGAGGTTGCCATGGTTACCCCCCTTTATTTGCATTTTGCCCACATTTGCTCATTAGTTGCTTTGCTGTCAATTGGCACCTACCCTCCATTTTGAATATTGCTTATCGACAAGTTAAATGAGATTATCAATAATCAGAGTTAACTGGGAGATCTGCTGTTAGACAGCGGGAGATCGCTGCGGGCATGCGTAGTTGTGCCATTGCTCTGCTCTTTGCCCTCGTGGTTTTTTGCTTTGCCTTTTGCGTTGTCGCCTTGCCTTGGGTTTGCCCCATCCCACCCACCTCGTGGTTCATGGGGGGCCCCCTTGTGTCTAGGTAAGTATACTTATTCTCCACTGAGAACTCAGTGTGACAGGTGCCTGGGGGAGGTGACCCGTGGGAGGTTGCCATGGTTACCCCCTTTATTTGCATTTTGCCCACATTTGCTCATTAGCTGCTTTGCTGTCAATTAGCACCTACCCTCCATTTTGAATATTGCTTATCGACAAGTTAACTCACCTTGAACTGTTACAAAGTAAGGATGCACAGTAGTATTACACTGTGTACCACTTTGGGGTGGTATACATGAACATGTATTCAGGTCTCCTGGAGCATCAATAATGTCATCAGTTGTGCAGTTAGGCAGAGGGAGACACTTTGATGCACCTAACATGGCATATGTATCTGGGGCACAAGGCTTACATTTGCTCTGACCTGAAATCAATGAAAAAAGGAAAAAAGTACACATCAAATGTGACCATAAAGTTAAACACACAGCGATCCTATAAAAGGCAAGGACACGCCACCTTTGAAGTTGGTTGTATTTATTAGGCGGGCACTAAAACAACATTGGTTCTTAATCATGGTTCATACAAAAATAAAATTTTATTACATAAACACCTGTGAAATACCATGATTTTTCCTGTTACTAAAATATCATATCTTCATCGCACGCAGTGAAGTTACTATTTTTATCTTTCACATGTGAGGATATTGGTGTTGCCATATAGTTACTAAAATGATCACCATTGCTATGGTTACATAATCCCTTAAAAAGTACTTAGATGTATTGCTGTATGATCGAAACATCATCGGTCCCTCTTTGGAAATATTTGGTTATCTTCAGAAATCCTCGGTAATCTACGGAAAA
>JAHPZR010047747.1:0-22470 GCA_019787425.1 Platygyra sinensis
ACAAATTACAGAATATTGGAAAACCGTCTGAACAACCTTGATTTTTACCAGTCAAAAATGGCAGCAATATCTTTCCAGGGATGCGTGAAATATGAAAAAAATTCATCGAAGGAAAGTAAAATATTAAGGAAGTATTTAGGTCAAAATGAGGAATATATCTGCTGTCATTAGATGAGATGTTACCATGGAAACGGCCTTAAATCCAAAAATTGACAACCAAAACATAAGCCTTATTTTAACAGTACCATACTGGTAAATCTCTAAAGGGGAAAACTTTAGAGAAATAACTGCGTTTCCCTTTCCTAACTGCGCTCTAAGAGAGGGTGTTTTCTAATAACTCTAGGGAGCCAACCTGAAAGAAAACGCACCCTTCCCGGAAATTTATCGTAAACAAGATCGATCCACTCCCAACAATCAAGGGGGAGAGTTGAGATAATTGGGAACCATATATGTCCGAAGAGGACCCCTACTGTCCATTAAAACGGTGCAAATGGGGCTATGTGGTTTTTCACATGCAGAAAGAGACAGAAAACAACAAAAGCCAAGAGTGTTACATGGAGAGAGTTCTTTGTGATAACATGTTCTGGTGCCAGGTTTGAAGAGCATTACTCCTATATTTCTGGAGATTTGCTTTATTCAATATTTATGACATCGTCACTTTACCAATTTGCATAATTGCAAAAAACCGTAATATTTCTAAACCCCCCCTCAAAAAAGATATTTCACAAAAATGTAAGCGCCATTCTTCTTTACTTTGAAAAGCCTTTCAAATAAGCAGCAATTACTTTACGTCATAGGCACTTAAAGATAAAGTTAAACTTGAATCTTTTCTGTTGTTTGTTGCTTATGTGACATGGAATTAAATTATACTGATATCAGAGGAATCGAAAACCAGTCAGTGAGAATAAATTTCGGGGTAATTAGCGTATACCAATAGCAATACATTTAAATTAGAGTTTGCAGCGCGTGCATCGAATTGGTAAGAGATCGAAGAAGGACCGATTCAGTGCCCGCTTCTTAAGATTCACGACGGGGACGCATCTTCAGGAGAGGCACTCGAAGTAACAGATGAAACAGAGGTGAGAATTATCCGCTGATTTGCCAAAGGAGATTGCAGGAAAGAGTAAGGAAGCAATGGCCAATTAAAAAAGGGCAAGAGAGGAAGGAAAATTAAACATCGTTTGATAAGAAGCGAAAACCCGACTAGCTATGTATCGATGGGACACTTTATGACCTAATGTAATGTAATGTAATGCTATGCCAAAAACTATTTAGAGTGAAAAACTTTTGACGTTATAGAAAACGTTCGTTTTTTTGGGTGATGTAGCAGCTCTCCTAAGGTCTCACATGATTGGCTTGATACCCTTGAGAGTACAATAGAAACAAACACAGAAACAATGCCCCTATCCCTAAAAACAATAACAGCGCTACAATGATAAAACAAAAGCAGCTTTGCGACAGCTGCTACAATACTGGTTTTTTCTATTCGCTTCGTATTTCGTATTAAAATTTATTGAGTTCGTACAGAGTTCCAAATCCCATGGCCTGCACGTAGGATAAGTTATCGCAATCATTATATTAATTTTGCTATTGTGTTTGTGTTCAGTGTTTCCAGTTTCATTGTGTATTCATATTTTTTATTTGTGCGTGGTTTTTTTTTTTTTTTTTTTTTTTTTTTTGTTTTTTTTTTTTGTTTTTTGTCTTTTCGTTTTGTTCTCCTTTTTTCTTGTTTTTGGTTTTTTATTTTTTTTTTTCTTTTTTTTTGTTTTTTTTTTTTTTTTTGTGTTTTTTTTTGTCCCGTTATTCGCAATTATTTTGTATATTCTATTTCGTCATCATCAGTGCAGGGATCCATGAGATTGCAACAATCCAATCCAGAAATCAATGCGGAATCCTTTCCGCTCTACGGGGATGTGTCTTGATCAAGCTCTGCGAATTTCGGCTCAAAAACTTTCAAACCAGCGTTAACTACAGCAACTATAGGGAAAAGAAGGGAAATAATAAAAGCGCATGTCGTATTTGAGCACTCGTATTTTTTTCAAGTCTTTTTGACGGGGAAAATAGGACACGGCCAACTCGATTTTAGCATGGAAACAACCTTAAACGAAAAAAAAATTGACAATACAAATATTATAAAATTAGTTTTTAAACGTCTTGGCAAAGTTTCGAATATTAAACAGATTTCAAACATTGAACTTTGCATGACTGCGGGATTTGTGAAATAACTTTGTCTAATAATTTTGAATTCCCAGGCAATCAACACGGCCAAAAAAATTGTTGCCGTCCTTGAACAAACAAGTATGATACACACGTCAGTAAAAAAAACAGGAGCCGAAAAAGATTAAAAACCAAGCCTTTGTTACAACATTAAACGCTCTACTTTGTAAGCCGTACTTGTCCATCCCGCTGTTTTAACTTCTAAACGCAGGCTCTTTCTCACCACCGTCCGTCAGCACCTCGATCGTCAGACTCGATTCGCGCTAAGGTCTTTGTTTAACTTATGCAATTAATGACTCTGGACTCTTAGTTACTCATGAAATCGCATATTTAATTTAGTTTTCCTTGACAATGGCGCCAAGATGTCGCCGAAACGTTGGACTCTTTTATCGTTAGTTTTTGCTTGTATCTGATGAAACAATTTTATTTTCACAAATTTAGCTGAAAGAAACTGCCCTTTCCCTCTACACGTTCCACATGAAGAAACCTCCAACAAGGCATGTCTTTGTCATGAAACGTCCATTATCGATTCAGATCAAAAGTCGGCTCAACTATATTCCAAGCCGCAGTTGTCGTTATGCCGTTCAAATCAAGTTATAAGCCCCTGTCTTGATAGCGGAATACTGTGTCTAAAGAAAAGAGAATCGAGACGTTTTAGGTTCCTCCTTACCAGCCAAACGAAACTACAGTTCAGAGTTTTAATTCTTCAGGCTTTGCAAGGACTGGCTTTTGCGTTTGCGTCAATTCGCAGCCTCGTTCCCATGTGTTTTCCTCTGCTTGCTTTGGGGTTCGCCCGTGAAAATATTGAAGACAAACAGTGGTGATTAACACATTATTAAGACGGAAAATCCGCCAGGGACGTTGGAGTAACAAGTGGACAAAAATCTTGTACCAAGATTATTTACATTGTATTGCAAACTTCTGTAGGCCTCTTTTAATTATCTTCTCAAAACAATTCATTTCTAGCAACACCAAACGTCGAAAACGAATGTCTGAACTTCGTATGAAACGCTTAAAAGTTTTGGTGAAATGAAACTGATGATGGAATTTTGCCTGTGTTTCCACAAAATCACTGAACTCTGAAATTTATTTTCTCTCGTTCCCGTGGGAAATTATTTTTCGGTGTTATTTCAGGCAATTATTTATGTATTTAGCTTTAAAAAAATGTAAAAATGACTGTAAAATATTAAAATTACTCTGGTACAGATTTTTGTCCACTAAAACCTGAAATTGCTCCATCTTCTATCGGATTTCAGTCTTTAAAACTTTTCATTTGATAACCATGGCGTTTCGTATTGCTAGTCACACATACATTTTCCAAAAGTATAACCGTTACAAATTTTTGGACAGCGATTTATACTCTAACACTGGGGGTCTGGAGCTTTAGGCATGAAAACATCTGCAGTAAAAAAATTTGAAGACGTTTCAACTGAACTTGTCTGTAAAGAGACAATGAAAAGGCTTCCTTAATAGAGTAAAAGCTTTTCACTGCTGACATTGGCATTCAATGCTGGCTATAACTTTTGAATAAACAACGTCTCCTTAACTTTACAGTGGTAGTCAGTCTTGCGGGATGCCAAAATGTCAAAATGGTCCCGTTTGATGTTGTGACCAGTTGTTTTAACGTGATCAGCAATTGCAGAACAGTGATCATGTTTCGAGAGGGTCTTGAAATGTTCCGTTTTCCGTGTATTGACGTTTTTAATCTTTTATTACAAAGGTATGTCAGAAAAGGGCTGTAAAGAGCCAAGCAATTCTCAGCTTTTTCTTTGTTACCAAAAGAACCCAGTTAATTGTGCAATGCATGCCTAGTAAGTCGAAAAAGTGCGATTGAATGCGGAATAACTTTCTCGGATAAGCCTATTTCTCGAGAGCCACTCGTTAGAATTTCACGAAATTTGGCTAGAAAGTACTTCAGGAAATAAGTAACTGGAGGATTGAAAGGGAATAATTAAAGATATCTCTGTTAAGTTTTTACTATATCGTTAACTTGCGAGCATCGTTACCTGCTTGTAACATTCAAATTATAAGGAAAATCTATCGATCGGATTTTCTGCCAATTAAAAAAAGCGACTTTAAAAACCTGTTTATATTTATTCATGTTGCCATGGCAACGGCATATACGTCAATTTAACTATCAGAAAACTAAAGTTTGTGTTGTTAACTTGCTTGCTGCCATTTTTGGCGACCAAAGGATCAAAGGCTGAAGAAAAAAGGTAAAATGAAAATCAGGAACACTAAGAATGGTTATCTACTTAGAATTCTCAAGCCACGGACAGAATGGGGAAGACGCGGACTCTTATTTTAGAGCTATTAACGATTGGGCAACCCTACCTATGGCACTGAAGAGACCGATGCCGGAAATGATTATGAAAAGACATTTGAAAAGCTTTTTAGAAATTTCTTTTTATCTTCATGTATACATTTTTCAAAGAGTTTTTTACTGTTGCTAGTTTACTCCTAATATTCCATTATGGATTTAAAATGTTATTTCAGGTTTTGAATTTTGTGTTTTAATTTTATAGATGACAATCCCGAAAACCACTCATAGTGATGGTGGCCTCCTCTTAAAATATGTAGTTTATTATTTATCATTATCATCATCGTCATCATCATCATCACCATCTTCTTCATCATCATCATCATCATCATCATCATCATCATCATCATACTCATTGTCGTCGTCGTCGTCATCATATAGGCATCAAAACTGTGTTCAGCCACCCTAACCTGGAAGTGGTTTTGCATATATGAACAAAAAAAAAAGAAAACTGAGAATATTTTTGGAAGAAAAGTGGTAAAATCGGCCAGAAATTTGCCCAAACTATTTTTTGAAATATGAATGGAATTGTTACCAATATGTCTTAAACTATAGAAGACGATTTTTCTTAAGTTGTTGTTTCAAATTATTCATTTTTTAAATTAGTGCTGCGCATGAGCAAAAAGCCCATTTTGTGACTCCATCAGTCGTGACGTCACATAAATTTTATTTGGGAATTCAAGTCGGACAAGTTCTTCAGTCTTGTATTTCTGAAAAGTATCACGTTTTTGAGATTGTATACTTTTGAAACGTTTGGGAGATTTGATGTTTTAATTGGTCACTGGGGAGTCACGTGATTAGTAGCCTTGGAAACACTTAGTCCAAAATATTTGTGGAATCAAGTATTATTGCTTTTACCAGTTTCCGAAACATACCTTTAAAGGACACAAAGTTACAGCCCCATGAATTCCAATTTTTTTTGTTCCTATCACGCCCCCACGGAATCTGTTGGCCTCTTAGCTTGAAAAAGTTCCCAGCGTGTTAGGCAAATATTAGTTTTATTTATTCATTACCCTGGTAATAAAATTCATTCTTGACATGCAGTCAATTCATGACTGCCTAGTTAGAATTTGATGCATCAAAAATGGTTAAATATAGATTGAACCGTTTATTATTAAATGGCGCAAATTAAACAACAGTAATTAACGTAACCGTGGGTTGGTGTTCGAGTGTGTCACTTGCTTTTATTGTCGTTGCAAATTAAACAACCGTAATTTTTATTAATTGTATATCATAGATAGCTGCTTAATTTTTCCTTAACCTTATGATTGTTATAGGTAGCTCAGTATTACCAATTTATAAACCTCAAGCGCGAGAGACAGTGTTTCATCGGGATATCCAAACACCGAGAAGAGAGTTGAAAATACGACGCTCAGCGGAGTATTTTTAACAGCATTCGAGGTGTTTGGATAGCCGATGTAACACTGTCTCGAGTTTTTTATATATCTTCTCAATGGAAAAAAAAATTAAGGAGCAAACGGAGAAGTAAAATCGTCAAAATCTTTGCTAATCAAGGCCGAGTATCCAAACATTCTTCACGGTTATGATTTTCTTTGTTTTGACTTGATAGATTGTTTATGAGTTTGAGAAATTATCTTCTTTTTCATTTTTCTCTTTTTTGGTAAAAACAAAATTTTGTTGTTGTTGAATAGAAGAACACTGCTACTGAATAACGATCTCATTAGGTTCAAAAAGTAGTACAGGAAAACATGCGTATTTGCAATGGCAAAGTTTAAAAGCAGAATATTAGTTCTATTCTGTGTAGTTTTTTGAAAAAACTTATTAGTACACGCAACATAAATCACTAAAAGCGATAGCGGAAGATTAAACTTCTACAAGAACCTGTTCCATGATGATGTGTTTGCGCATCTGTGTCAACAATCTTCATGTGTACATTTGAGTTGTCAAGGCCTTAAACACTCTGTATTATAAAGATTAAACTGCAAGGCTGATACTACGTGAAAAACGTTTCGAGACACCAACATGACCAGAACCGATAAAGCAGGATCGCAACTGTGGACAGCTGTTTCGCTCTTGTTGGAGCTCGTCAGCACAGTGTAGCGAAGATATGTAACGCCAGCCAAGAGCCAACGCACATAAATTGCACAATGACCCGTTCACTATATCAAGTTCCGTACTTTGAACTCACTTGCGCTCCGAGACACGCGTTGCCACATCACGTGCCCCGGAACGCAAGAAGACCAAAGTGTCACTATTGGTGTCTCGAAAAGCAAAAAATAAATGTGGCTAGACAAAGCCAGCCTAAACATTCAAACTCATGGCCAATACCAATAGCATGGTATTGGCCATGAGTTTGAATGTTTAGGCTGGCTTTGTCTAGCCACATTTATTTTTTGCTTTTCGAGACACCAATAGTGACACTTTGGTCTTCTTGCGCTCCGGGGCACGTGATGTGGCAACGCGTGTCTCGGAGCGCAAGTGAGTTCAAAGTACGGAACTTGATATACCAATAGCAATAGCATGGTATTGGCCATGAGTTTGAATGTTTAGGCTGGCTTTGTCTAGCCACATTTATTTTTTGCTTTTCGAGACACCAATAGTGACACTTTGGTCTTCTTGCGCTCCGGGGCACGTGATGTGGCAACGCGAGACAGTTTAATCTTTATACACATATTTTTTTGGCTGATCAGATCTCTAGTAGATCCTACGTTGGCAGCGTTTATCGTATGCGGTCCCTTGCAGTTTATAGTCTCTCACTCTGTATTAGCTTGCTTAAGAGCATCTGCCTGAGAGACCAAGGTTGGTCGATAACTCAATTCTTCTTAAAATCCACACACAAAGACTTTTGTACAATACAAAAGTCTCAGCTTTATTGATCGTTTTCCACCAGTCCGGGCCACAACCAGAACTGGATATAAAATTTCCTGTAATTTCATTGGCTAACAGGCTAAACCAAAAAATTGGCTTGGCCGCGAAAGGACTAAGTCCTAGGTAAATAACTCTCCCGCTCTTCGAGATCATGCGAGAGGCGCAGAATGTTCGAACTTCGAAGCACAGCTATATATGAAAATCAACCCTATAGGACGGATTAATCGAGACAATTTATCTGCCCAAGGATTCGATGCTCAGATGTCAAGATAATGTTGATTCACCAAGCGTTGTGTGCAAACCGGGTACGCGTGTCACCAGTGTAGTGGAACGTGTAGACTTTTCGCTAAGTTCTAATTCTAACCGGAATTCTGGATATCAACCCGGATGGACCAAATGTTGATCACAACCTAACGATACGTGGCGATCCAAAGGAAAAATGTTTCCTTGGTAGTACGGTTCCCTGGCTAATGGAATAAAGCTCACATATAATATAAAAGGCGATCCAATTGAATGCAGGGGCGATCTGATGAAGTGGAAGTATGATCCAATAATACACGCGTCATGATATAATTGCATTTTTGTCCTAAATACCCATCTATCAACCTCTTTCCCAGGCTCTCTTTCCTTTGCCAACGTTTTAAAAAAAATTAGATTCTCCTGTTTGGAGGACGTTAAATTGAATTGTCCCAACAGCGCTCTTTCCTATTGGCTACTTCGAGGTCACATGACTTTAAAAAAAACACTGTTCCCCGCCTCTGAACGGTGAGATGTTACAGTGCCCTGTAACCCGCGAAGTTAACCGACGACCGCCCCGTTGCGCTGACTAGTCCCTCGAGAAACCAGTCCATAGTCACTCTGAGGTCGTCCAACTGATCAAAATGGTACAATTTGTCGAAAGTACAAAGGCCGTTTTCATCTTATAGTGATCTCAAGTGGTGCTGTCTCTCAAAATGAAATACCGTTTAGTGCCAATATAGAGGTCCGGTAATACGGGCAACATTTTTCTTCAACTTGTCTCGCAACATTGTTGCACGTATTACCACGTTTGTGACCAACTAGTCTCGCAGCAAAAAAAAGTGTTGCAAGTTGAGGCAACATGTTGCACAAAGTAGACTCGAGCTCTAATTTCTGCAACAAATCCTAGTTTTGCAGCTCGTATTACCACTGAAGCTTGTCTCGCAACAAATTTATATCCAACTCTTGTGATTGGCTTTCTCGAAGCCTAGCAACACCGTAAAATATATATAAAAAAACCTGGCGGACCGTGAAGACAGCCTGAATTCGAAGTAGATCAGTAACTCTCGGAAATTTAAGTCATAAATTTTCCCTGTACAAAAACCTTGATGGCTATCATATTCTTTGGGACACGTCGTTTGTTCCTTCAAAACAAGCACAAAAGAGGCAAAACGGCTGGAAGAACTGTCGCAAAAAATACAACTCTTCGCCTGGCTATCTGAAACGAAACTGAACTTCATACTGAGAGAACTTCGCCGCACGGAAAGTTAAGAAGAAATTAAATGATGACCAGAATTCGAAGTGGAAGTTCGTCGAAACGCTAAATTATATGAAAGAAGGAGCCATCTTTAATTACACACAATTGACCAATTATACGTGTAAAATTCCGCAGACTTGCAACAATGTATTTTGCTGCGAGACAAGTTGGTCAGAAACATGGTAATACGCGCAACAGAGGGTTTCAACTAGCAATGCAACAATGTTGCGAGACAAGTTAAAGAAAAATGTTGCCCGTATTACCGGCCCTTAAAAGCGCTGTCACTCCCCATTTCAATGTTGTACCCATGGAAAAGCCGGAACTAATGATGAGGATGAAAAGCATTCAAGCGTAAAATGTCTCAACACGTACTGTGGTAACCGCTCAATATCCGAAAACAGTAAGAATTTAGCGATCCATTGTTCAGCCTTGGATTACCGCATTTCTTAATTTCAGCTGTAATGTATCTTAAAGTTATCAATAACGCTTTCAGCGCTAACCGGGGCACGTGGTTTGTTTGTTATAAACTCGTGTGTTGTCTGTTAGTAGACTAAAGATCAATAAACACAGCTGACTTTAGCAAGCAATGCTTTTATTTCTCCTTTACTTTTGATAAGCAAATATTAAAATTCGCCAATGGTTCATTTTCTCCTTGGGTTACCATGAAGCTTTTCCAAACTTCTCATAGAATTGGCTGAGAAAATGATATACAAGCAATGGTAACTATGGACCCTAGGCCTAAAATAATAGAGCCTCGTGGTAACAAGATCCAATGAACTGAACGAGAGGTTCTGGAGAGCTTTATGACACAGGTTCTCTTTGTGGATTATATTTAAGGACCACAGGTTGGCTGATCACGGATAACCAATGTCTTGGTGTTGACGGTGTAAACCGTTCCATCACTGTTACTACATGTTCCTATCACCTGACAGACGCTAACCTGTTTCCCCGGTTGAACTGGTACGCGAGCTTCGTGTGAGAGTTGCCGAGAGAACGAGCTGCTGGAACTCTGAGCCCAGTTATACGAAGTCGTATGGGAGGCACCAAGTTCAGCTGAAAATTTCTCTTTCAGATTTAAACCAATCTTGGCAGAAATTGTGGTACTAGATGTGCCTCCCGTCTGGCTGGTCTGAATAGAAGTGGTGCCTTCAGTGAGTGTAATCACCTGGGTTACTTCGCCTTGCTCAAGCTCGTTTTTAAGAGTTGAAATACGCTCCAGCTGAATAAGTAACAGTTGAAAAGAAGCGTGAGTTATCTACACTTAGAGTAACTCAAATCCACAGCATATTTGAGCGGTAGGGATTATTTTGACAATAAGGGCTGAAATTTGATCACAATGGGTTTGTTTGATGCATTCCCAGAAGCGTTCAGAAATTCGTAAGTTGAATTTTGAACTGCCAATTAGATTCTTTCCGGAGTAATCGAAACAAAAATAATCAATATATGATTATATAATAACCCAAGTTATTCTCGCATTTTGATTGGTTTTCGGCTATGATCTATTAGAGGACAGATGCACGATTGACGTCATCATTACAAAACTTTTCCCTCTGCCGTTTTAAAATGGCGGAAAGTTTTCAGAATAAGGATAACATTTTACGTGACTGGGCAAAAGATAAGATAATTAAAAGTCTTGCCGAGGCATTCAACAGGTTCGAGAAGCCAGAAAACGAAAGATAAAGCCGTTTCTTTTAGAAAATGATAAATAAATAATTTTCAAGCAGTCTCAGTCGGCAGTCGAGCAAGACTAAACCACGCACAAACTTGGTCTTGGTAAGCCGAAAACCATTGCTTTATCTCGAATTTAACAAGTCAAAACAAAGAAAATCATAACCGTGAAGAATGTTTGGATACTCGGCCTTGATTAGCAAAGATTTTGACGATTTTACTTCTCCGTTTGCTCCTTAATTTTTTTTTCCATTGAGAAGATATATAAAAAACTCGAGACAGTGTTACATCGGCTATCCAAACACCTCGAATGCTGTTAAAAATACTCCGCTGAGCGTCGTATTTTCAACTCTCTTCTCGGTGTTTGGATATCCCGATGAAACACTGTCTCTCGCGCTTGAGGTTTATAAATTGGTAATACTGAGCTACCTATAACAATCATAAGGTTAAGGAAAAATTAAGCAGCTATCTATGATATACAATTAATAAAAATTACGGTTGTTTAATTTGCAACGACAATAAAAGCAAGTGACACACTCGAACACCAACCCACGGTTACGTTAATTACTGTTGTTTAATTTGCGCCATTTAATAATAAACGGTTCAATCTATATTTAACCATTTTTGATGCATCAAATTCTAACTAGGCAGTCATGAATTGACTGCATGTCAAGAATGAATTTTATTACCAGGGTAATGAATAAATAAAACTAATATTTGCCTAACACGCTGGGAACTTTTTCAAGCTAAGAGGCCAACAGATTCCGTGGGGGCGTGATAGGAACAAAAAAAATTGGAATTCATGGGGCTGTAACTTTGTGTCCTTTAAAGGTATGTTTCGGAAACTGGTAAAAGCAATAATACTTGATTCCACAAATATTTTGGACTAAGTGTTTCCAAGGCTACTAATCACGTGACTCCCCAGTGACCAATTAAAACATCAAATCTCCCAAACGTTTCAAAAGTATACAATCTCAAAAACGTGATACTTTTCAGAAATACAAGACTGAAGAACTTGTCCGACTTGAATTCCCAAATAAAATTTATGTGACGTCACGACTGATGGAGTCACAAAATGGGCTTTTTGCTCATGCGCAGCACTAATTTAAAAAATGAATAATTTGAAACAACAACTTAAGAAAAATCGTCTTCTATAGTTTAAGACATATTGGTAACAATTCCATTCATATTTCAAAAAATAGTTTGGGCAAATTTCTGGCCGATTTTACCACTTTTCTTCCAAAAATATTCTCAGTTTTCTTTTTTTTTTTGTTCATATATGCAAAACCACTTCCAGGTTAGGGTGGCTGAACACAGTTTTGATGCCTATATGATGACGACGACGACGACAATGAGTATGATGATGATGATGATGATGATGATGATGATGATGATGAAGAAGATGGTGATGATGATGATGACGATGATGATAATGATAAATAATAAACTACATATTTTAAGAGGAGGCCACCATCACTATGAGTGGTTTTCGGGATTGTCATCTATAAAATTAAAACACAAAATTCAAAACCTGAAATAACATTTTAAATCCATAATGGAATATTAGGAGTAAACTAGCAACAGTAAAAAACTCTTTGAAAAATGTATACATGAAGATAAAAAGAAATTTCTAAAAAGCTTTTCAAATGTCTTTTCATAATCATTTCCGGCATCGGTCTCTTCAGTGCCATAGGTAGGGTTGCCCAATCGTTAATAGCTCTAAAATAAGAGTCCGCGTCTTCCCCATTCTGTCCGTGGCTTGAGAATTCTAAGTAGATAACCATTCTTAGTGTTCCTGATTTTCATTTTACCTTTTTTCTTCAGCCTTTGATCCTTTGGTCGCCAAAAATGGCAGCAAGCAAGTTAACAACACAAACTTTAGTTTTCTGATAGTTAAATTGACGTATATGCCGTTGCCATGGCAACATGAATAAATATAAACAGGTTTTTAAAGTCGCTTTTTTTAATTGGCAGAAAATCCGATCGATAGATTTTCCTTATAATTTGAATGTTACAAGCAGGTAACGATGCTCGCAAGTTAACGATATAGTAAAAACTTAACAGAGATATCTTTAATTATTCCCTTTCAATCCTCCAGTTACTTATTTCCTGAAGTACTTTCTAGCCAAATTTCGTGAAATTCTAACGAGTGGCTCTCGAGAAATAGGCTTATCCGAGAAAGTTATTCCGCATTCAATCGCACTTTTTCGACTTACTAGGCATGCATTGCACAATTAACTGGGTTCTTTTGGTAACAAAGAAAAAGCTGAGAATTGCTTGGCTCTTTACAGCCCTTTTCTGACATACCTTTGTAATAAAAGATTAAAAACGTCAATACACGGAAAACGGAACATTTCAAGACCCTCTCGAAACATGATCACTGTTCTGCAATTGCTGATCACGTTAAAACAACTGGTCACAACATCAAACGGGACCATTTTGACATTTTGGCATCCCGCAAGACTGACTACCACTGTAAAGTTAAGGAGACGTTGTTTATTCAAAAGTTATAGCCAGCATTGAATGCCAATGTCAGCAGTGAAAAGCTTTTACTCTATTAAGGAAGCCTTTTCATTGTCTCTTTACAGACAATTTCAGTTTGAAACGTCTTAAATTTTTACTGCAGATGTTTTCTGCCTAAGCTCCAGACCCCCATTGTTAGAGTATAAATAGCTTTCCAAAAATTTGTAACGGTTATACTTTTGAAAATGTATGTTGACTAGCATACGAAACGCCATGGTTATAAAATGAAAGTTTTTAAGACGAAATCCGATAGAAGATGGAGCAATTCCAGGTTTTAGTGGACAAAAATCTGTACCAGAGTAATTTTAATTATTTTACAGTCATTTTTACATTTTTTTAAAGCTAAATACATAAATAATTGCCTGAAATAACACCGAAAAATAATTTCCCACGGGAACGAGAGAAAATAAATTTCAGAGTTCAGTGATTTTGTGGAAACACAGGCAAAATTCCATCATCAGTTTCATTTCACCAAAACTTTTAAGCGTTTCGTACGAAGTTCAACATTCGTTTTCGACGTTTGGTGTTGCTAGAAATGAATTGTTTTGAGAAGATAATTAAAAGAGGCCTACAGAAGTTTGCAATACAATGTAAATAATCTTGGTACAAGATTTTTGTCCACTTGTTACTCCAACGTCTGGCGGATTCCGTCTTAATATGTTTATCACCACTGTTTGTCTTATATTTTCACGGGCGAACCCCAAAGCAAGCAAGGAAAACATGGGAACGAGGCTGCGAATTGACCAAACGCAAAGCCAGTCTGCAAAGCCTGAAAATTAAAACTCTGAACTTAGTTTCGTTTGCCTGGTAAGGAGAACTAAAACGTCTCGATTCTTTTTCTTTAGACACAGTATTCAGCTATCAAGACAGGGGCTATAACTTGATTTGAACGCCATACGAAAACTGCGGCTTGGAATATAGTTGAGCCACTTTTGATCTGAATCGATAATGACGTTTCATGACAAAGACTGCCTTTGTTTTCTTCATGTGAACGTGTAGAGGGAAAGGTCAGTTCAGCTAAATTGTAAATAAATTGTTTCATCAGATACAGGCAAAAACTAACGATAAAAGAGTCCGACGTTTCGGCGACATCTTGGCGCCATTGTCAAGGGAAACTAAATTAAATATGCGATTTCAAGAGTAACTAAGAGTCCAGAGTCATTAATTTGCATAAGTTAAACAAAGACCTTAGCGCGAATCGAGTCTGACGAATCGAGTCTGACGGACGGTGGTGAGAAAGCTGCGTTTAGAGTTAAAACAGCGGGATGGACAAGTAAGCTTACAAAGTAGAGGGTTTAATTTTGTAACAAAGGCTTGGTTTTATCTTTTTCGTCTCTTGTTTTTACTGACGTGTGTATCATACTTGTTGTTCAAGGACGGAACAATTTTTTGGCCGTGTTGAATTGCCTGGGAATTCAAAATTATTAGAAAAAGTTATTTTCAAATCCCTCAGTAATGCAAGTTCAATGTTGAAATCTGTTAATTCAAAACTTTGCAAAACGTTTAAAACTAGTTTTATATTTTGTATTGTCAATTTTTTTTCGTTTAAGTTGTTTCCATGCTAAAATCGGTTTGGCCGTGTCTAATTTTCCCGTCAAAAGACTTGAAAAAAATACGAGTGCTCAAAATACGCATGCGCTTTTATTTATTTTCCCTTCTTTTCCCTATAGTTGCTGTAGGTAACCTGGGTTTGAAAGTTTGGAGCGAAAATTCGCAGAGCTTGATCAAGACACATCCGCCGTAGAGCGGGAAAGGATTCGCATTGATTTCTGGGATTGGATTGTGCAATCTCATGGGATCCCTGCACTGAATGATGACGAAATAGAATATACAAAATAAGTGCGAATAACGGCACGCACAAATAAAAAATATGAATAAACAATGAAACGGAAAACACTGAACACAAAACACAATAGCAAAATTAATATAATGATTGCAGATAACTTTATCCTACGTGCAGGCCATGGGATTTGGAACTCTGTACGAACTCATAAATTTTAATACGAAATACGAAGCGAATAAGAAAAAACCAGTAGTGTAGCAGCTGTCCAAAGCTGCTTTTGTTTTATCATTGTAGCAGCTGTTATTGTTTTAGGGATAGGGGCATTGTTTCTGTTGTTTGTTCTATTGTACTCTCAAAGGGTATCAAGCCAATCATGTGAGACCTTAGGAGAGCTGCTACATCACCCGAAAAAACAAACGTTTCTATAACGTCAAAAGTTTTTCACTCTTAAATAGTTTTTGGCATAGCATTACATTACATTACATAGGAATAAAGTGTCCATCGATACATAGCTAGTCGGGTTCCTTCTTATCAAACGAGGTTAATTTTCCTTCCTCTCTTGCCCTTTTTTAATTTGGCCATTGCTTCTTACGTCTTTCCTGAATCTCCTTTGGCAAATCAGCGTATATTCTCACCTCTGTTTCATCTGTTACTTCGAGTGCTCTCCTGAAGATGCGTTCCCGGTCGGGGAATCTTAAGAAGCGGGCAATAATCGGTCTTCTTCGATCTTCTTACCAATTCGATGCACGCGCTGAAACTCTAATAAATGTATTGCTATTGGTATACGCTAATTACCCAGAATTTATTCTCACTGACTGGTTTTCGATTCCTCTGATATCAGTATCATTTAATTCCATGTCATAAAGCAACAAACAACAGAAAAGATTCAAGTTTAAATTATCTTTAAGTGCCTATGAAGTAAAAAGTAATTGCTGCTTATTTGAAAGGCTTTTCAAAGTAAAGAAGAATGGCGCTTACATTTTTGGAATATCTTTTTTCGTTTTAGAAATATTCACGTTTTTGCATTATGCAAATGGTAAAGTGACGATGTCATAAATATTGAATAAAGAAAATCTCCAGAAATATAGGAGTAATGCTCTTCAAACCTGGCACCAGAAATGTATATCACAAAAGAAACTCTCCATGGTAACACTCTTGGCTCTAGTCTCTTTCTGCATGTGAAAAACCACATAGCCCCATTTGCAACCGTTTTAAGTGGGACAGAGGGTCCTCTTCGGAACATATATGGTTCCCACATTATCTCAACTCTCCCCATTAGATTGTTGGGAGTGGATGATCCTTGTTTAAGATAAGTTCCGGGAAGGGTGCGTTTCTTTAAGGTGGCTCCCTAGAGTTATTACGAAACACCCTCTCTATAGAGCGCGAGTTAGGAAAGGAAACGCAGTTAATTTCTCTTAAAGTTTTCCCCTTAGAGATTTACCAGTATGGGTACTGTTAAAATAAGGCTTATGTTTTGGTTGTCAATTTTTGGATTAAGGCCGTTACCATGGTAACATCTCATCTAATGACAGGCAGATATATTCCTCATTTTGACCTAAACTCCTTAATATTTTTACTTTCCTTCGATGAATTTTTTTCATATTTCACCACATCCTGGAAATGATATTGCCTGCCATTTTGAACTGGTAAAAAGTCAAGGTTGTTCAGACGGTTTTTCCAATATTCTGTAATTTGTCATTATTCTAAATATATGAGATTAGCTCTGACAGATTTTAACAAAAATAGAGTATTTTATAGGAATTGTAAGTGGTTACAATTGAGCCAAATTTAAGAAAAATTCACCGAAGGAAACGCGAGAAACTTAGCATTTATTTTCTCACGTGACGCCACAAAAATCAGAAAGAAACGCGTGGTATCACGCGTGGGTATTCATTTTGGCGCGGGCTCATGTGACGCCATGTATCGCGCGCGAGAAAGCAAGAGTAAATTAGAGCTCTTTTAGCGGTTATTTATAGAGCTTTTTGTCATATTTTTTTTGGCCCTAGGCTTAAACACACGTTTAAACAGAGTTTGAAACTATTGCTACTTATACCGAAGTGATTTAACGCCTTTCAAGTGCTGAAGCGATTTCGTTTCTGCTCAGGATTACTTGCGTCATTTTTGAACGCGCGATTAATACTGACGTTTGGCAGGCAACGGTAGCGCGCGCTATTGAGTCTCAGTAAAACTCTAGGGAGCCACCTTAAAGAAATCCAAGATTGGATTCTTAAATCCAAAAGAAACCGAAAACGGATTTTGCGTTTCTTTACTAAACAGATCAATCCAAGATCTTTCGGATCATGGTGCGTCAAAGGAACCGAAGAATCACTTCCAGAGTGGACCCTTAGTCTTAATAAAAACAGGACCAGCGGCATAACTGTTGTCATGGCGACAGCACGACAGGTGTCAGTTTCTTTCGTTTGTGATATTCATTTCTTATAGAAATATTCTTGCTTGATTGTTGTACTGTTTTAGTAGAACCACCTATGACGTCATCACTTTCCTCATTTGCATTATGCAAAATACGTAAATATCTCTATATTAACGAAAAAAAGATGTTCCAAAAATAAAAACGCAATTCTTCTTTACCTTGAAAAGCCTATCAAATTAGCTGCAATTATTTTTGACTTCATAGGCATTTTAGATATGGAACGGCCTAAACGTTCCTGAAATGGAAGACCTGGGTTTTTAAACTGTGCGTGACAATCTTTTCCAGGAAACCCCCGGGAGGAAACCCTTTGGATAAGTTGTAAATATTGAAGTCCCAAAAGCCTAGAGGCAACCATAACGCACTTTCTCATGGGGAGTGAGCAAACAGGTATAAATTAAGAGAATTAATTGTCAATAAGGGACCAACTGGGCCAGATCGATCATAAAATTAACGGAAGTAAAAATGTATCCCGTTTACTTGATCTAGTGTTACAATAGCATAACACTGTTTCGTTTGGGAGTAGATATCTTTGTCTTGATGATATAATTCATTTGTATACTTTTTTATTCACGAGTAGCATGTCAATTCCTCACGCAATTTAGTCGCATGACTGCTAGGTGTGTACTTTTTAATAAACGATTTATCTACACCTAGTTGCAATAACGTTGTCACAGAAAAAAGGAAAAAGCAAAAAGCCAAATAGGAATTAATTAGGGAAATTTAAATTTCCATTGTTCTTAGATACTGTATATGAATGAAAAATAAATTTTTTTATTCATGTCATTCATTTACATAATATTTTTCATTAATGTACAGTATCTGAGAACAATGGAAATTTAAATTTCTGTAATTAATTCCTATTTGGCTTTTAGCTTTTTGCTTTTTTCTATGACAACGTTATTGCAATTAGGTGTATATATTTATCTAAGTTACACGAGGCAGCCCTGGGAATAGGGTTAAGTAGGACTTGTCATCTCTCTGTGCGTTAGTTGTTGTTTTTCATTGCGATTAAGGCATTTGACAGCATCGGAGACTTAGAGTATTCACTCACAGACGGGAGGACCGCGTGACAAACCTAGAAACGTCTGCGTGGGAGGCTACGTACATAGTGGCTTAGGAATTTTGGCGATCGATCGGGCTAGATTCTGAGAGTTCTTCAGTTTTACTGAGACTGTTGAGGTAAGACAATTTGTTTTAATGGAATAATCGCGTGAAGGGATGATCGATATCCATGCAAATACTGACTTGAACGTTTACGAGTTTTCTACTGCGGGACCGTAATTTATGATTTCCTAGAAGGACAACGATGAGGGGCAAAAGTCGCTCAATTTCGCTCCAAAATCGCATTCGAATTTACCCACATTTTTCTTGTTAAACTCATAATCATACATATTCTAAACTCTCTCTACACTTAGTACACATTATCTTGTGTATCTTTACTTGTGATTCGTGTTTAGCTTGGGAATCCGTAGCCACTCAGCTTCAGAGTGATCGTGTTAGTGTCATATCATGCAGAACATACTTGCTATTTCCCTGTATGGTTCTGACTGCAAAACGGTCATATGATTCTAAAATACTTAACATAAAATACCGTCTAGATGCCCAATGGTATAACTGGAGTAGAAATGAAATTCCAACTGTCTATAAAACGGCAAAAATTGTGAAGAATGTTCCCCTCGTCGGCCGTATTCTTGGAAAAAATCAATTCATTACATGTGATCTTGAGGGATGCGCTTGATTTGAATCAGGTGTGAGCGTAATGAGTATACCCAGGTACCATTCATCTCATTTGCCATAAATTTAATGGCATAGAGAGGTAAAAGTACCCAAACAATCGCTTGAGAAAGAGCGGCAAAAACTTCAACGACTTATTTCCTTCGATTCCTTTTAATAATAAAGAAACATTCTCATCTCTGGACGGATGAAGCTTAAGCAAATGTCAGCTAACGGTATTATAGCTTATGATTTGTCAAACTGTTGCGTTTTGGATCAGTTGCATTTTCGATAACTTTTTTGGGTAAAGTAGACAAGTATTTGTTTTATTAGCAAGGCTTTGTAAAAACGCTTGATCACAGGTTACAGTCTCCATAAAACAATTCGTGGAACTCGCTGAGCAAACGATGCTCTGAATTCTGAGAATAAATACACAAAAGAGATCATGCTTCTCGGAATTTGTCGGGAGTTATGCATCAGTAGTGACACGCATAACAGAGTATTAAACCGGTATCGGAGTAACAACGAGTTGATTTGAATATATTTATGTATACCTAAGGTGGCCGAACACAGTTTTCGCGCGCGCACTTGCTGATGCAATTCAGCGCGGGCACACAATCAGGGCAAGGATTGAAAAGACAAACATGCCGTTGATGCAGCGATCATTTTATTTACTCAATGCCCGCTCTATTTTACGTCGTATTTGAACGCAGTGTGTTGATGGCTTTAGCCTTTTATAACAAAGGTATGCCAGAAAGAGTAACGATGCAAAGTACACAGCAATTCTCGGAATTTTCCGTATCGAAAGAACCAAGTTAAATGGAGTGCATGCGCAGTTGCCCAAAAAAATGAGACCGATTGCTTTTGCAGAAACTTGCCGATTCATAACGATCCAGTCGTTAGAATTTCAAGAAATTTGACAAAAAAAATAGTCCAGAAACCACGTGAATGATCTATCGCGAAAAATCTGACTTTTGACATAAGGAATTTTTAATAACACAGAAAACGATTTACGGAGAATTACGAAAATCGCCTATGTCAAAATTTTATTACTGAACAGTGTTAACGGAGGGGATTTAATGTCAAGTCGTAGTGAGCAAACGATGGAAAAATCTAACGAGTGGGTTTTTTGAAATAAACAAAACCATTTATTGAGCCTTGTTTTTAACCAGCCCCGTTGCCATGGCAACAGCACACACCCTGGCCAAAATGCGAGAATAAATACTTCTGTTATTAACCTTGACTTTTTCAAAAAACGGGCGCCAAAGCATAAATAGTTTGGAAGTAATGGTGAATTAGGCATAGGCACTAGAAAACTGTTTTCGGCCACACGTCCGCGCCCATTGCTACTGCGCATCTCTAGTGGGCATGCTATTCATTGAGGCACGCCCGTGCCACGCCAGGTATTTCAAGCACGCGCATCGAGGCGAAACTCAACAAAATGTAGAGCTGATGACCTTTGCGTTAACTTGGTGTGCGAATATTTTTGTTAGATGCTCGGTGACCCCCACCTTTTTTTCGGCAGATCCCTTCTTTTTCTGATTCTTTCCATTATACTAAAAAACCAAAAAAAACTGTACGTGGGAAGTTTTAATTATTTCTCATGTACTATTCAAATAGGGTCGAATTGGTACATGGATACAGGTGTGCGTGACTTTAAAGTTGCATTTTTTAAGGCTTATTCTACCTGACTTAATGACATATGTAGCAAAGATCTATCAAATAGGTCTATATATGCTGAGTTAAACACACATAACTTAGATACAATTCTTCAACTTAAATATATGCCGATAGTAATGAATCCGATCAGAATCGCCTCGAGTGGTGTGTGATACGCCTTATCTTCGCAACGAGTTCGGTGACCCCCGATTTTTTTTTACGTTTTTAATCTAGTCTTATCATTTTCCATCTGCAGTCAAAGTTTTAAAAAATTCTGTGCGTGGGAAATTTTGGGCGCGAACGTCCTTATGAAGAACATAATGGGAACAAAAAACGTTGTTGCCGATCTGTGACCGAGAAAACGGATGTTTTCGAAATTTCTTCCCACTGAATTTGTGAAAACGTTCAGTTTAAGCTGGAATTGAGAGGCTTTCACGACTCCTACCGTTCGAGGCAATTGTAAATTAGCTGGACATGATACAGTAAATCCTCCAATTAGAGCCTCAACTCAAACAAGCGTCCCATCGAATAAGCGCCCCTCCAATCGTCAAAAAATAAAACAAAGCGCCTCCTCTAGTATAAGAACCCCTCACCTTCCCCTGTTTTATGGAAGAGTAGTGAGATAACAAAGGGTGCATAGCATTACTGAGTCGTGTTTAATCACATTCAAGTATTGCGCACTGACCGCCGCGACAGATGGTTGTGAAGATCTGCCTAATCTTATGATGATCTTGTTGCCTGAAGCCCAATCTGGGGTTATATTACGAAATTCTTCAATAAAGATAGGATCCTCCCGAGACCTCTGAGGAACTCACATATTACAAAAACCCGATCACATCTGACCACAATTTGGGAAACATTTTTAAAATAAGCCGTCCCCTCTTCGATTATGCACCTCCCTCGGAAAAGCGCCTTTCGTCTTCTCCTAAATTTGAAATGAGCGCCCGGCAACCGCTAATTCGGGTGTTTACGAAATCATGCCCAGCACATGGTAAACAACTCGGGTAGGAAAAACCCAACTTGATTCAGTCTTGTGGGATTCAAAATTACAAGTTTTCTAACGCATGTTTTGGACATGCCGAACACCGGTAACCTGTTTACTCTTTTAGCATCATCAGTTCTTCGTACCTTGGGACTTTTTAGTACATGTTTATACTTTGTCTTTACCAAGAGGCTTTCTCCCTCTTTCTTTCCTCCTCTCACTTGTACCCTTTTTCTTCCCGCTTTCTCTTCGCCCCATACTCTCAAGTAAATTAAGGCAAGGGCCTTCGGTTATTCACCCGAAAAGTTAGGGGTAGTCTATTTTTTGAGGCTTCAGTTGTAGCAGAATGAAACTTTGCTAGGTTAAAAGGTTGTCAATTTCTGTCAAATTGGCATGTCGGAATTATGCAAATTAGGTCACGTGAACTATTAAATCCAAGCAATCTCCTTGCATACGGCGGCTGAGCCCGCAGTACGAGCGGCAGTCAAAACTTAGCTGTCCTACCGAAACGACACGATAATAACCTTATTCTTCGCAGGTAACAAAAACAGAGACAATGCTAAAGTTGCTTTGGCTTCTTCTAATAGTTAACTCAAGAATTCCGGGTTTAGTTTGACGAGAAACAGGATATTTTGTTCAAAATAAGACAACTATCACCCTACCTGGCGACACTCGGACGAACTACGAGCGAGTTGCCATGCCGGACGCCGGCGACTCAGATTTGGCGCCAAATTCTGAGAAGCTTGGAGACACAAACTTTTTCAAATTTTTCACAGTTTTAGGACTGATAGGGTTTTGACAATTGTAAATCCCTTTTTTCTTGAATATTTAGTACCATATCCATGGCCAG
>JAHPZR010047753.1:0-21228 GCA_019787425.1 Platygyra sinensis
TAAACAGTACAAGTTAAGCTAAAATTAACTTCTAGTATCATATTCAACTTTCCTTCAAGGCGACTGTAATGAAGTGCATTATACTGAGGTTACCGCATGAAATTTCAAATTTACAAATACGTAAAGATGTCGTAAAGAATGCTTTAAGATCCTCTTTACGCGTCTTTACGAACCTCTGTACTTTTTCGGAAAGAACGTCTTTACGGATTGAGAACGACAGTGCGTAAAGATTAGGGAGAGAGAAAGAGAGTATAAAACGCTATCTTTACGCGCATCGTGAAAAGCCGTATTTACAGCGTTTGCCAAAATTTACGGCGACTGTAAAGCGACCAGACAGGCGATGCTTAGGCGGTATTAAATTATCCCAAATGGACCATATTTACATGCCCATTTGTCATTCGTTTAGAGTCAAACACGTCGTATTTTTGCGCTCAAAGGTAGTCTTGGATTTGATTTAATTATCCCCATCGACAGGTTGACAGGTTGCAGTCGCAAGACAGTAGGATTTGATGCCCCATGGACAGAAATCTTGATTTTTTTTTTAATTCCCACTTTCAGTTCTTCTTCACTTTTGGAACATGTGTAGATAATTGTAAATAAAATCTGTTTCTGAAAGAAAAGTAGGGGTCACCGAACGTCCAAGATCGTTATATCCACACAAAGCTGTGGCGATGGCGATTTATTACTTACCGCGCGCGCTCGATGCATGGCCTGGAGCGTGAATTTGCGTGCGCAGTAACGATGCGCAGAAACAATAGAAAGGTTAAGCATGACGTTACGTCAAACGGCAAACGGCAAAAATGAAACTTTTGCCGACTGTTTTCAGCTGTCCGTACGGTAGAGTGAAAATATTTTTATTTGCGGTGAATAGTGGGAGTCATTTGTCCATTTCTGTGTGATTTATTTAACGATTACAAGAAGAGAATAAAAATTCAGAGGTACTCTTTGTCGTTTGCCGTCTGCCTTAAACGTCATGCTTAAACTATCTAATGAGCGCGAACGTCCTTAAATATGCATGTTTGATGCCTTTACGCGTTTTATAAAGGTTCACTAAGATAAACCGGCGTAAATAAAGTTTAAGGTCCGTATAAAAGGTTATTGCGTATAAATATACTTAAAGAATATTGAAGACGCGTAAAGAGCGTAAAACGAAACAGGTCAAAAGAATAAGGTATTTCTTTGAAGACTAATAAGACATAATCATTTCACTTCTTTGAGTACTTCACTGAATAGAAAGAGGTGAATTATGTCCATCTACTGAGATCTTTATACTTTAGGAACATTTTAAATACCCTTTACGCAGTCTTCTTTGAATTTACGCATATTTACGGAACGCGGAACTTGCCCGTACAGAAGACGCCTTATATTTACGGTTCTTTACGCAAGAATTAAAGATATGTAAATTTTGCAATTTATCAATGTGTGCTTGTAATATAACGCTTGCAACAAGAAGAAGAGTTTGGAACTAAGGTGGTTTGGCTAACAGTAAGTCGCAAGATTCCCTGGTTAGGTTTAAGGTTTGTGAAGAATAAACAAATCCAGCCTTCCTTCAGTGAAAGCTAACCACTTTCACTCAGTAATCATGTTCATGTAGGGATTTACGTACCCAGCTAGATAATACTTACTTTGGCACATGATTTTCCACAAGCGAATCAAGTGACAGCAGAGTACTACCTTTGTCTTACCTCGCCAATACTCTGTATGGTAAATATAGAATAGCTGAAATCAGAGCAAATATGGTCGATTGTCCACAACTGAGCGCTGTATTTGTTGTAGATATTTGGATATTTTCGCTCCTATGATGTTTTCCATATATATATTTTTGCTAATAATCTGTGCAGTGAACTGCTAATCGCTGACTGTTTAAACTTACTATGGTCGATTTTACGGAAATTGACACCTTATTATGGACATCAGAATATTTCTCTGTGACTCTCTTTAAGTCAACATTTGGTGGATGACTTCTTGATCGATTAGTTCTAAGAAACAAAAGAAGGAGTTTGATCTCTGGAAAGAAATTGGTTTCTTACGAAGCAGATATTTGAAGAGTGCTTCTCTCTTCAGTGCACTGAGTCAGGAGAAGACAAACCAGGAGTCGAGGATAAGAGTAGGGGACGCCTCCTGTTAGCGGTAAACTCTGGCGTATTTATTTCAAACGTTTCTTACATTTGTATGTCAGCATATGTCAAATAGGTATGTCATTAGTAAGTAAGCAAGCAAGCAAGCGAGCAAGCAAGCAAGCAGTAAGCAAGTAAGCAAGTAAGCAAGGAAGCAAGCAAGCGAGCAAGCGAGCAAGCGAGCAAGCGAGCAAGCGAGCAAAGCGAGCAAGCGAGCAAGCGAGCAAGCAAGGAAGCAAGGAAGCAAGTAAGCAAGTAAGGAAGCAAGTAAGGAAGCAAGTAATCAAGCAAGTAAGCAAGCAAGTAAGCAAGTCAGTCAGTCAGTCAGTCAGTAAGTAAGTAAGTAAGTCAGTCAGTTTATCACGCCATCAGTCAGTCAGTCAGTCGGTCGGTCGGTCAGTCAGTCAGTCAGTCAGTCAGTAAGTGAACACTATTTATAGAGGGTAACACTAAATAGCTAAAAGTTAATACACTTGTGGCCCTCAAAAATAGGACAAAAAAAAATTACAGCATACAAATATCTCAAAACGGTACTATCTAGTCTAAAAATTCTATTAAATATTAAATATAAGTCGGAGAAATGTTTCAAATTATACTATTGGATTTGTGAGGTAGGGACGTGATGCAATAATATAGTTAAAATGAGGCCTCTGGCAGAGAAAAATCTCCCCCTCTCGTTTCCTCCCGTCGATCCCACACTTTTTGATCATCTCCACTGACCGAGAGCCTAGAGTGTATTAGCCTGAGTGTGTTAGCCTGTGTGTATTAGCTTGAGTGTATTAGCCTGAGTGTATTAGCCTGACTCGCCAAGATTAGACCCAGATTAGGGTCTGTGAGGCTTTTCATACACGTATTATTCGGAACATGTTTTTACCCGGCCAGGTTATTAGAGGGTCTTAACTCCAATGAAAATATGGATAGGTTTTTTTCTTATTTTTGAAATATCAAAATGTCACATGAAAACCGGCGATATGGATTTTCTCTGACTTCGTCCACCGTTCTCTTGCATGTCCTTGCAGTTTGGTTTAAACTTGGTGTAAATTTGGGAGCTTTTGATGTGGTCCATCACAACATGCTCATTTAACGAAAGATCACAGGTCATCAACTAAATCTACGCAAACATTTATTTAAATGTAACTGTCTACAAGACCAGTGTAACAACTTGTCACATATACTGACTAACACCAATGTACTGCCTCAAAGCTTAAGATTAGAATTTCGCTCCCAGGACCCTGTCTAAGAATAAAGGGAGAGCGATTGGTAAAGATCATCAAAGTGCACGTGCATGGGTTAGTTTCTCGTGCATGGATAAGAAAATCTATATTAATAGCAAAAGCACGAGATTGTGCACGTGAGAGTGCATGCCCGTGACACGTTTTTCAACAGTTTCCAGCGTCATCGATCAAAGGCGCTTTAGATCGTGCGCACAGACCACAAGTCAACAGCCGATATAACTGTTAGTTATTTGCCTTTCTCATCAACGATGAAGCGACTATTGTCGGTTTGGTGGTTGAACCAGCAACTAAGCAAATTCTGATTTCAAGCGGTGACGCTGTCAGACTGAAGAAATCCGAACGAAGCCTCCAGCTTGGGCAAAGTATGAACATTAAGACTGCACATTGGTTGGCTTTGCAAAATTATCCTGTACTTACGTCGATCGCTGCTCGGCAGCCTGTCGATTTCTATAAATTTTTCTCGTTGGCCTTCCGGTAAGTAGTTTTAGTTTTGCAAAAATTTTGTACACATTGATTGTTTCAGGATCGAGATTATATTGCGCTTAAAAGGTTAGCTTCGTTTCTTGTATTTGATACATGTATAACCCAAGACAATTTTAGTTGGCAGAAGCAGCATGTATATGACATCGGTGGAATTGTTAAGTCGATTTACTACGACTGAAGATAATTAGTGTAGAAAATTATGCCATAAACTAGATAATTTGGACAAATGTTGTCATTATCAACAGCCAAGAGGCGTTTTGTAAAGACTTTGTAGCTCCGTGTACAGAAATCTCTTGTTTTGTCAAGACGTAAAAATCTTAGCAGATATTACAAATAACTTGTGTACAGTCACAATATTTCAGGCTCTATTTCAGAGTCCTACATGTAGTCAAAGTCATTTAATAATCTTCGGACTCCTGTTTATGTTAAATTATGCTGTCAGATAAATATGCTAGATTTTGCACTGAAGTGAGTTCTCTGGAAAGTGATAACTCCGTGTGCAAAAATCTCTTGTTTTGTCAAGACGTAAAAATCATAGCAGATAGTACAAATAACTTGTGCACTGTTACAATATTTCAGGCTCTATTTCAGAGTCCTACATGTAGTCAAAGTCAGTTAATAATCTTGGGACTCCTTCTGTTCATGTTATATTCTGCTGCCTTCTCTTTTTATTTTAACTGATTCCTTTGCTCAGACTTTAGTGCCGCCTACCTCCTATATTTGAACAGTACTTAGTTTCACTCATCTTGATTAGCTTTTTTGTTATCCTGAGTAAACAATACCTTTTTTCGTATTAATATATTGTATTGTAAAATTTTAACTTTTTATTTGGTAATATTTAAAGCTTGTTGTTGTTGTTGTTGTTGTAGATAATGCTGGATTTTGCACTGAAGCGAGTTCTCTGGAAAGTGACAACTCCGTGTACAAGAATCTCTTGCTCTAATTTTGTTCAAGTTAACTGGACTTCAAATACAGCTTGTAACAGGTATAAACAAGACATACGAGGAAGGGCTGTCTCTGTTGCATTGGGCCTCTGGAAATCCTTATGCCTCCAGTTGCTTCAATTCCTTCTCATAAAAATAGACTGAAATGAAGGATAACCTATCTTCCAAGTCTCGTTACACCACTATACGCCACTACGCCATGTCTAGGAAAACCTGTGCAAAGAACTAGACTTCTGCAATAGTGATGGTTTTTCGTCACTGGGGACTATCATTCATTTTAATCAGAAAATCACGATTATTCAAAAACACGGATTAACAGCTTGTGCAAGGAACAGATTCGAACTACAGCTATACATTGATCATAAAGACAAACTGGGAGACTGAATATCAGAGATGTTTGAAAATTTTAAATTAAAATTATATCAACTATATTGCGTGACGAAAGAATTTTTGTGTTCCTTTCATTTCACAACTTTGTCTTCGATCGACAGCAGTGCACTTTAACTAGTCAAGATCCTCTTTTTTTGGCCTGCGTTTCGCACCACGGTTAATTTTCTGTACGAAACGGCTGTTGTTGACTATCACTGGTTAATAAAGAAACTCTTATTGCATTTTCGATCAGTGCTTGACAGCGCAAGCTTCTTGGGAGACTTTCCATTGGATCGCTCGTCCGCACTTGAACACATAAAATAGAAAATTATTTCGTATTATTAAAACGCAGCCATCGAACCCTTATTTCGCTAATTTAACCCTACATTGAGAGGATCGAATAATTTGAAAATTACATCATTATTCAAAGAAAAATATACACTTAATTCGTTTCGTTCAGGGATAGCGCCCTGTACGTCGTTTTCAGTGTTTGTGAACATGGTTGTAAGTATTCAGTTTGCAAATCAGGTGTACAATATTTTCGAGGTATAAAAAAATGGTTAGAAAATTACTTTGTTTCACTGAGTCAGGATTCAGTGGAGCCAGCCGCCGAGTTCAGTGAAATCATAGTGAAGAGCGTGATCGTTGAAAAAAATAAATTTAGTGACGCGGCGACAGTACAGCATCAAAAGTCAAACTCAAAAAAACCCTTTTCATCCAAATTGCTGATATGGCCCTTGTTAATACAAAATTAAAGATTTTAAATAATTGCGAAATACACTTAAAAATGATAAGTTTAAACCTCATTGCCATTTGTGTCAAAGTTGTTTTCTCTCTTGGCAGAGAATGCCAATATGTTGGTTCATATCTACTTGGACGAAAAATCGGCTACATGGCGATGAAAACCACTGAACAAGAGATGTGTCTTGAATCATCCTTCGATGCGGGCTTCGTAGCTAAATCGAACATCGACGCCGTTCAGCAAAAACAAAATGCATCAGTATCCAGAAGAAACAATTTTGATTGTAAACAGAACTGATCTGTATATTCATCAACTGATCAAGAAGGAATACCCTTACCTATAATAACAGAGTCAACCATGTGAATATATGGTCGTGCTAATATTTTTTTTGAAGACATTTCTAAGGCCTGCTTTCATTTCATTCTCAAATTGATATTTTGACGAAAAAGCCTTTGTCGTAATTTGCCATTATAAACACTCACAAGGAACGACTGCACATCAGATTACGGCGTCTCAGTGATAAATGACGGCTATACGGTGTTTGAAACGAAAAAAAAAACTTGCAGCAGATGATGCTTATAGAAAGCCAAAAACTGAATGATAGTAGAGAACGACTTTTCGCGTGAAAATGGATCCTGACCACAAATGTCCATCTCATCAATCCGCGCGCAGATCATAAAAGATGGAAATGTAAACGAAGGGATTGTTACATAGACTTCAGTAGTACAGAGTCTAACCTTTCAAATAAAGTAGAGCAATTTAGAGGCAATTTGTGAAGAACTGAAAATTCGCTTTGGTCTGAATGGTACTGCTAGAGCCACTCCATTACTGAACAACACGAGTGCTTTATAGCGAGCGCGTACTGTCGACAAATTGTTGTGAGCGCAGAAAAATTCATTTAAAGTAGAAATCATAGTAGCGTTAAATTATTTTGGGCAAGTTTCTTTTGTCTGCCTTTATTTGTCGTCCCTATGTAACATATGTGCTGTGAAAGATTTTAGTTTCAACTTTAATACGTAACATAAAGTTGCATTTCGCTTTCACGACTGAAGAGGAAATGCGACCTCAGCTAGAGCAGTTCTGAATCAGTTAAAGCACGCTCATTTAGAGAGCAGATTTTAGAGAATCGCGTAAGCTATCAGGTCAACATCTGTTGTCTTTTGTAAGGTAAAGCTAGTTGAAGACAAGGTAAGCCAAAATCAACTTCTAGTATGATATTCAACCCCCCTTCAAGACGATTTCGATCGCGATTAAGTGCATAACAGTGAGGTCATTTTTGGGTCAAAACACCATCACTGCAATAAAATATGAAAGCAAGAAGAGTTTAGAACAACTTTAATCTAATGGTGGTTTGGCTAAAAGTAAAATGCAGAATTCCTTGACAAAGTCTACAGTTTGTGAAGACTAAACAAACCCAGCGTTCCTTGAAAGCTAAACTTTTTCTCTCAATTGATCAAGTTCGTGCAGAAATTCACGCACAGGATTTTCCACAAGCGAATCAAATAACAGCGGAGTACTAGCTTTGTCTTTCCTCGCCAATAATCTTTATGGTACACAAAGAATAGCTGAAATCAGAACAAATATGGCCGATTGCCCACAAAGTGACGCCATGTTGTAGATATTGGGATAGATATTTTCGCTCTGATCATGTTTTCCATATCGATTTTCGTTGTAACACACTGTAATAATCTGCACGGTGAACCGCTTATCGCTGAATAATTAAACCTACTGTGGAAGATTGACGCCATTCTGTAGACATCCGGATATTTCTCTCTGACTGTTTTTTGCGTCATTTTTTAGCGGATGACTTCTATTTCGAATAATTCTCCGAAACAAAAGGGAGAGTTAGATTTCTGGAAGGAAACTGTTTTCTTACGAACAGATCGGAGTGTACTTGTTTGTTTTTCTTCCTTGCAATCGGTAAATTCCATTGTGTGAAATAAAAGACTCTTGTTTCCTTCAGTAATTTTATGTCGTTGTCGGATAAGATGCAGCTTGTCCTTCGCAATGACTGAAATAGAGCAATTGGTTTGCATCTCATAGACTTCATCAAAATGGAGAGGGCTGAAATTACAACAACCAAATTCATTGTACTATCTTGGAGGGGTACTCGGCTAATACGAAAGATAGTACTAAGAACACATCAATACTCGAGGACAAATGCAAGCGATGTGTCTACTTGTAACATATTTATTTCAAACGTTTATAACATTTCTAGAAATAAAAAGTAAGTACACAAAAAAAGTATTTAGGGTCAGCATATGTTATGATTGTCAGCCTATTTTAAAGTATGCTTCTAGATTTGTGGGGCAGAGACTTAATACATCCCTGCAGTTATCATATAAAGGCCTTCAACTTTCCTTCTTACTGTAAGGTATGTTGATTTTGTTTTCTTAGGGGACTGCTTTGGACTAAATCGGCATAAATGAACACTTATGAATTTTGATCTGTTACCCGGTGTTTCTGCAACAAGAAGACCTTCTAAGTCCCTAGTGATTGTTCTGTGCAAGTTTGTGAACTGCAAATGCCTCATGTATGATGTCTTTGTAAAGTTGTAGTTTGAATTGATTGTAGACTGTTCTTGCAAAAACGAGTCAACAAACTAGACGAGTACTTCGTTTGCCTTTCTTTACTAATAATCTGTATATTGATCTCAGAATCGCCGAACTTATCAAAAGAACTGCCGTGGTCGGTCATGCTTAAATTGACGCCATGTCATAGAAACAAAGATATTCTCCCCTCTGCGGTTTCCTTTCGCGTCATTTTTTGTTTGCCACTGTTGTCTTAATCGAGTATATTTTGAACGAAAAAAAAAAATGAGCGAAATTTCTGGAGGAAGACTGGTTTCTTACGGAGCAGCTATTAGAAACTTGTTTCTACCTCCAATCCATGAGGATAAGTTCTGTGAATTTAAGTGTAAGACTCTTGTTTCCTTCTGCTTCCTTCAGTCATCTTATTTCGTTCTGCCAAGATGTAGCATGTCCTTTGCAATAGCTGCTGATATGCAGCCATTGTCCTTCAACAAATTGAAATTATATTACCGACTAAAATAATTTGCTATTTACGTCCACTTGTTTGATCCCTGCTGAGTACTTGGTTGAAAAGAAAGATGGCAGTAAGCACTAAGAACAAAAATTAGAACTTGAGGAAGTTTGTAGAGGTGATGGATCTCTGAGCTTCGTCCAGTTAGCGGTAACTACTACTACATCTCTAATCCAATTTGCACAACTCTGTATTACGATGTTGTCTATTGCAAACGCGTCGTATACAATGTCATTGCAGGGTTGCAGTTTAACGGGATTGTATATATCTTTTCACAAAGGAGACAAAAAAAAACAGAAGAGAAATCACGATGTCTTTCTTTCCTAATAATCTGTACAAAGTACTTGGAATCGCCGAAATCAGATTGAGGCCATGGGGTTGTAGATAAACATATTTCCTGCCTGAGAGTCTTCCTGTCCATGTTTTTAAAAGGAAGGAAAAGCTAGATTTTTGCACGAAAACAAGTTTGTAAAGAGCAGCCATTTAAATTGTTTTTAGTGCCTCTTCAGTGTAGGAAGAGACTTTCTGTAAATTCCATGTGATAACAGTGCGAAAATTTAAGACCCTTGTTTCCAGCAGTCGTTAAATCTCGTTCAACAACGATGTCCCTCGCAATGGCTACTAGCCATTCCTCGTTAACAAATTGAGTTCCTCGATCTCAAAAAATAGAGAGGACTGAAACAATTGGCTAGCTGTATATACATCGCACTATCTCTGCGGGGTACTGGGCAGGGAAGAATTATAACAATACTGAAGAAAATATGTCGACAAAGTATCATTCATTTCGACGCAGATCTCATTTCAGTTAAATCAGAAAAACTCTTGTATTTCGCGTCCGCATAACAAACGGAAGTTTTGGCAGAGCATCTTGCAACGGATTCAGGTCTATTGCAAATGATACAGCATCTAGAGATTTTACGATTTATTTAGGACTGGAAGAAGATAGAGAGAGGGATATCTCCGGGGAAGTCTAACGTTTGCGGTCTCTAAAATTGTCCTTTGCAATGGCTACTATTATGTAAGCATTGTCCGTTAACAAATTGTATTTATCGACTGCATCAAAATCAAGAGGACTGAAATAATTAGCTATTTACATCCAGTTGTTCCATCCCCGCGGAGTACTTGGCTGGTGAGAAAGATAGCAATTATCAAGACTAGAGGAAGTCTGTAAAGGCACGGGATCTCCCAGCTTCGTCCAGTTGGAGGTAAACTGTTGCATATTTATTTCAAAATTTTATTACATTTGTAGATGTGAAAACCCAAGTACTCACCACAATTTTTATTGTCAGTATATATCATTATTCGGAAACATGTTTTAAAGTACAGTCATGAAGGTTTTATGATGCGTCTAAAAGTGAAGGTGCAGACGTGCAGTGATACTTCTTTCTGTAGGGTATATTAATTTTAATTTTTACCCGGAAGAATACTTTGCACTAAAATTATATTAAAGAAAACTTCTGCAGGTAAAAAGGATGTGCAAATTTCATAGTAATTGGTGTCAAAGTTGTTCTCTGTCTTGGCAGACGCTGGCCAATTTGTTTGTTTGTATCTACTTGAAAGATCGGTTACATGGCGCTGAAAACTATAGAAGATGTCAGTCTAAATCGAACATCGACATCAACAAAAATGTATTTGAAATCGCAATCCAGAAGAAACAATTTGGAAAGAAAACTGAACTTTGCTGCCTAGATTTACCAACTGATCATAAAGGACCGCTGTATAATCTTTGGATGCAGTCTTTCTAGCTAAATCGAACATCGACATTAACAAAAAATTATTTGAAATCGTAATAATCCAGAATAAATAATTTTGCAAGAAAACTGAATTGTGCTCAACATTCACCAACTGATCGCGAAGGACCACTGTTAACTACAATAACAAACAAAGCCAACATTGTTGATATATGGTCGCGGCAAACACATTTATTACGTTTGGTGTATCCTCGGAGATCATTCTAAGATGTGCTTTCATTCTCGAATTGATCTTTTCCTGAAAAAGCGTTTGTCGTAAATTGCAAATGAACACTCAAGAAACGACTGCACATCAATTTTGTGGATCCCGGTGAAGATAAACGGCGGCTATACGGTGAGCAAAAGGAGAAAAAAAAACTTGCAATAGAGGATGTTTATACAGATCCAAACACTGAATGATAGTAGAAAACGACCTCTCGCGAGAAAATGGATCCTGAGATGCACATTTGCTCTGCCCGTTGATCACAAAAGACGGAACTGTAAACGGACTGCATTTGTAAGTACGCAAGGCAGTGTTTATTGTCATTATATATTTGGAGACCTCTTTTAAGCTGCAGTCCTACGAATTATCTAAAGCAGGTTTAAGATGCTGCCCAGCAGTTATAACGAGGCAGTTATAAGATGCAGCCCTGTAGTTACAATGAGTTACAACTTTACTTTTGCTATCGAGTTCGGTGATTTTTGCTTCACAGCAGGCTTTACACTAAGTTCAGGTGAATTTTGAAACTTGCCGGATCCTATTGCACCAGGAAGACCTTTTAGATCTGTGTTAATATTTTGCGCAGCTCGAGTACGCAGTTTATAATGCATCGTATATAATGTCCTTGAGTGGGCTTTTGCCTAAATGGAATTGCAAATATTTTTTCACAAACGAGTCAAATAACCAGCGGAGAACTACTTTAGTCTTTCTTTGCTAATAATCTGTCCGATGAACTTGGAATCGCTGAAATCAGAGATTCTATGGTCTATTTTGAGCAAATTGACGCCAGGTTGTAGAAACGAGGTCGTTTCCTTTCTGACTCTTTTGGCTGCAATTTTTATCAGATGCAGTTTCCTGATCGTGTGTTTCTTTGAGCAAGAAGAAAGAACTAGATTTCTAGACAGAAAAAGCTATTTTAACGGGCAGCTATTTGAAGAGTGCTTCTCTCTTCAATTAGAAGAAGTTCGGTAAATTTCATAGGCGACATCAGAGCGAAAAGGTAACTCTAATTTTTGCTTTATTTATTTTATCTCAATCTGCAAAGATGTAGTATGTTCTTCGTAATAACCTACCGACATGCATTCATTGCCCGTTAAGAAACTAAATTTCTCGGCTTCAAACAATCTCAGTAGGGAACTGAAATATCTAACTAAATACATCGTACCAACCCATTGGAACACTTGACTAGTCAGAAATTTAGTAGTAATAATAATAAAGTCGATTTATTTATAATAATAAAGTTGATTTATCTGAGAAGTGATTATACATTTCGGCAGCCATTTGAATTTATTATAATTAAAATAGTAGCAGCTTCTATACTTCTATGCGCTATGAAACAGGTAAACAAAGCCATTAGGAAGAGGGAGGAGATAAGCATGACCCTTTAACTGAACAGTAAATGCCAGAGGGAGCACCAGAGTGAAAAATTTCGTAACAGATCACAAGTAATATTTGATGCTGGAAAGTTTAACCTCAATTTTAGATATTAAAATCGGTTACCCAAGATTATCTTGTCTGTCAGCAAACGCAGAGCTTTATATACGACATGCGGGTCACAATTTCTTCAGAGCTTTTCCAGGGGTTACAAAACCTTCACTAAGTATTTGTCTCTCCTTGCAGTGTCCTCTCGACTAGTTAAACTAAGGAATTATTTAGCTACTCGCTAAAAGAATCAACGTCATAACTACAGTTTTCGTTCTTATTGTTAACAAGGACATTTACGTCTTACTAACGAGTGATAAAAGGAAATGAGAAAGGGTATCACTACACATGGGTTAAAATTTCAAGTCTGGATTACCTCAACAGTAGAGCATCGTTGAATGAGGTTAAGTCTTTCGATCCAAATTACTGGTACGAAATTGTTTTTAGAGAATTAAAGGTTGAAGACAATTCCGAAATGCAGTTAAAAAAAATTAATAATAATAACGTCATAACTACAGGATAAATTTAAATTTTAAAGTAATTGGTGTCAAAGTTGTTCTCTCTCTTGGCAGACGCTGGCCAATATGCTTGTTTATATCTACTTGATAGCAAAATCGGTTACTTTGGGCTGAAAACTATAGAAGAAGATGTCAGTCTTGTATTATCCTTCGATGCGGTCTTTCTCTTCAATTTTAACATCGACATTAACAGAAGTGTATTTGAAATCGCAATTCATAAGAAGCAATTTTAAATCGAAAACTGAACTGTGCTAAATATTCACCAACTGATCATGAAGGACCACTGTTAACTCTAATAACAAAGACAACCATGGTGATATATGGTCGTACTAAATGATGTTTATAAAGGTCCAAACAGTGAATGATAGTAGAAAATGACTTTTCGCGAGATAACGAATCCTGAGTACAGATGTCCATTTACTCTGCACGCTTATCACAAAAGATGGAATTGTCAAAGTAGGGATTTTTTCATATTTGCGACTTAAGCACCACAAGTCTAAAAGTTCATTCCCTCCGCAATGCAAGAACAATTTGCGAAGAACTAGTCTGCATGGTACCCGCCTCCAAGACCCACTCTTGTCCGTAACTGAACAACACGAATACTTTAACGATGTTAGCATGTCCTTTGCAATGGCCTACTAATATGCAAGCATCGTCCGTTGACAAATTGAATTTATCGACTTCATCAAAGTCGAGAGGACTGAATTAATTAGCAATTTACGTCCAGTTGTTCCATCCCTGCGGAGTACTGACAGCACTAGCAAGACTTGGGGAATCTGAAAGGCAAGGGATCTCTCAGCTTCGTCCAGTTAGCGGTAAACTATTGCATATTTATTCAAATTTGTACAACTCTGTGTTATGATGTTATTTATTGCAAAAGAGTCGTGTACAATGTCCTTGGAAGGTTGTAGTTTAAATGGATTGAAGATATTTTTTCACAAAAGAGTCAAAACACCAGAAGAGAAATCAAGATGTCTTTCTTTGCTAATAATCTGTACGTAAAACTTGGAATCGCCAAAAACAGAGCCGCTCTATATATGGTCGATTAATCCCAAATTGAGGCCATGTTGTAGATAACAATATTTCCTCTCTGAGTGTCTTCCAGTCGATGTTTTTAAAAGAAAGGAAAAGCTAGATATCTGCACGAAAACAAGTTTATAAAGAGCAACCATTTAAAGTGTTTTAGTTCCTCTTCAGTGTAGGAAGAAACTTCCCGTAAATTCCTTGCGATATCAGTGCATAAGTTTAAGACCCTTGTTTCCTGCAGTCGTTAAATCTCAATGGCAACTGCTATGCAGCCATTCCCCGTTAACAAATTGTATTCCTCGATCTCAAAAAACAGAGAGGACTGAAACAACTGGCAAGCTTTATATATTGCACTTTATCCGCGGAGTACTGGACAAGCAAGAGAGATATCAATACTAAGAAAATAAGTCGACAAAGTATCATTCATTTCGACGCAGATCTGAACTCAATTAAATAAGAACAACTTTGGTATTTCTCGTCCGCATAACAAACAGGAGATTTGACAGAGCATCTTGCAGCGAATACAGGTCTGTTACAAATGATACAGCCTCTGGAGATTTTACGATTTATTTAAGAGTCAAAGAGGTCGAGGGATGTCTCAGCCTCGTTCAATTAGTAACACTGAAACTCTCGAAAAAAAATTAGTTGACTCTATTTGTAATACGCAAGGTATTGTTTATTGTCAGTATATATCTGGAGACCTCCTGCAAGTTACAGTGCTAAGAATTATCTAAAGCAAGTTTAAGATTCTGCCCAGCAGTTGTAACGAGGCAGTTATAAGATCCAGCTCTGTAGTTACAATGTTACAATTGTACTTTTGCTGTGGAGTTCATTGATCTTTGGTTCACAACAGGCTTTACACGAAGTTCAAGTAAATTGAAACTTAGAAATTCCTATTTGTCGCCGGATCCTGCGGCACCAAGAAGACCTTTTAGGTCTGTGTTGAATATTTTGCCCAAGTCGAGTACGCAATTTATAATGCGTCGTATATAATGTCGTTGTGCGGTTTTTGTCTAAACGGAATTGAAAATATTTTTTCCACAAACGAGTTAAATAACCAGCGGAGGACTACTTTAGTGTTTCTTTGCTAATAATCTGTACGATGAACTTGGAATCGCTGAAATCAGAGATTCTTTTGTTTATTTTGAGGAAATTTACGCCATGTTGTAGAAACGAGGTTATTTCCTAGCTTTCTGACTCTTTTGGCTACAATTTTTATTAGAAGTTTTTCTTATCGAGTGTTTCTTTGAGAGAGAGGAACGAGCTAGATACCTGGACAGAAAATGCAATTTTTAACGAACAGCTATTTGAAGGGTGCTTCTCTCTCTTTAATGAGTAGAAGAAGATCGGTAAATTTCATGAGCGACATCAGTGCGAAAATGTAACGCCAATTTTTGCTTTATTCATTTTATCTCAATCTGCAAAGATGTAGTATGTGCTTCGCAAGGACCCACCGAGACGTATTCATTGCCCGTTTAGAAACGCAATTTCTCAACTTCCAAAAATGTAGAGAACTGAAATAGCTAGCTAAATATATGTTACCGTAATAACCCATGAATACTTGACTAGGCAGAAAGATCTGAGTAATAGTAAAAGAATCAAGTCGGTTTATTTGAAAATTGATTATACATATCGCCAGCCATTTAATTCAATACAGTTAAAATAGAAGCAAGTTTAACACTTTTATGTGCTATGAAACAGGTAAACAAAGCCATTGGTAAGAGAGAGGAGATAAGTATGACCCTTTAACTGAACAGTGCATGCCAGCCGAGCATCAGTCTATAACGATATTTGTTATAAATTTAGGAGTTAAGGAAACCTCGAAAAGCGAAAAATGTCATAACAGACTTCAAAGGTAATATTTAATGCTGGAAAGATTAACGTCAATTTTAGAAATTAAAACTGGTTTCTCAAGATTAGGTTGCCTGTCAAGAAATGCGGAGGCATATAGACGACACGAGGGTCATAAATTCTTAAGAGTTTTTCCAGGGGTTACAATACCTTTACTATGTATGTCTCTCCTTGCAGTGTCCTCTCGACTAGTAATACTAAGGAGTTATTTAGCTACTCGCTAAGAGAATCAACGTCATAACTACAGTGTTCGAACTCATTGTTAAAAGGGACTTTTAAGTTTTATCGAATTCATCAAAATCGAGAGGGCTGAAATAATTAGCTATTTACGTCCAGTTGTTCCATCCCTGCGGAGTACTTGGCTGGAAGTCTGTAAATTAAGGCAAGGGATCTCTCAGCTTCGTCCAGTTAGCGGTAAACTATTGCATATCCATTTCAAAAGTTTATTACATTCGTAGTAGTGAAAAGCCAGGTACTCACCATAGTATTTATTGTCAGTATATATCATGATTCGGAGACATGTTTTAAAGCACAGTCATGAAGGAATTATCGCGACGCGTCTAAAAGTGAAGGTACAGACATGCAGTGATAGTGAGGCCTTTAACTTTCCTTCTTTCGGTATAGGGTATCTTAATTTTTACCTGGAAGAATACTTTGCTCTAAAATTATATTAAAGGAAACTTATAAATTTCGATCTGCCGCCAGGTTATGTTGCACCAAACAGACCTTTCAGGACCGTGATGTTCATTTTGCACAACTCTGTGTTATGATGTTATTTATTGCAAACGGCGTCGTATACAATGTCCTTGCAAGGTTGTAGTTTAAATGGATTGTAGAAATCACGATGTCTTTCTTTGCTAATAATCTGTACGAAGAACTTGGAATTGCCGAAATCAAAGCTGCTATATATATGGTTGATTAATCGCAAATTGAGGCCCTGTTGTAGATAACAATATTTCCTCTCTGAGTGTCTTCCTGTGAATTTTTACTAGTAGATGTTTTCTTTTTAAAGTATGCTTCTGAAAGAAAAGAAAGGCTAGATATCTGCGCGAAACAAGTTTATAAAGAGCGGCCATATAAAGTGTTTTAAGTCCCTCTTCAGTGTAGGAAGAAACTTTCTGTAAATTCAAAGCCATAACAGAGCGAAAATTTAAGACCTTTGTTTCCTGCAGTCGTTTGATCTCGTTCAGTCAACATGTCCCTCGCAATGGCCACTGCTATGCAGCCATTCCCCGTTAACAAATTGTATCCTCGATCTCAAAAAACAGAAGGGACTGAAACAACTGGCTAGCTGTATATACATTGCAGTATATCCGCTGAGTACTGGGGCAGGTGAGAAATATATCAATAGTAAGAAAATATGTCGACAAAGTATCATTCATTCCGATGCACATCTGAACTCAATTAAATCAGCACAACTTTGGTATTTCTCGTCCGCATAACAAACGGGAGATTTGACAGAGCATTTTGCGGCGAATACAGGTCTGTTACAAATGATACAGCCTCTGGAGATTTTACGATTTATTTAAGACTCGAATAGGTCGAGGGATGTCTCAGCCCTGCTCGCAATAAGTAATAAACTCTCGAAAAAAATTAGTTGACTCTATTTGTGAATACGTAAGGTAGTGTTTATTGTCGGCATATATCTTTAAGTTACATTGAGTGCTAAGAATTCTTTAAGGCAGGTTGAGATGGTACCCAGAAGTTATAACGAGGCACTTATAAGATGCAGCCCTGTAGTTACAATGAGTTGCAACTTTACTTTTGCTTTGGAGTTCATTGATTTTTGCTTCACAGCAGGCTTTACACTAAGTTCAGGTAAATTGAAACTTAGAAATTCCTGTTTGTCGCCGGATCCTGTTGCACCAGAAAGACCTCTTAGGTCTCTGTTGTATATTTTGCGGAACTCGAGTACGCAAATGATAATGCGTCGTATAAAATGTCCTTGTGTGGCTTAAGTCTAAATGGAATTGCAAATATTTTTCTGCAAACGAGTTAAATAACCAGCGGAGGACTACTTTTGTCGTTCTTGGCTAATAATCTGTACGATGAAGTTGAAATGGCAGGAATGAGAGCTTTTATGATCAATTAAGAGAAATTTGGTGCCATGTTTTCGAAACGTGCATGTTTTCACGCTGACTGTTTTGGCGACAATTTTTATCAGATGATTTCCTGATCGTGTGTTTCTTTTTCAAAGATCGAGAACAAAGAACTAGATTTCTGGACAGGAAATGCTTTTTTTACAAGCAGCTCTTTAAAGCGTCCTTCTGTCTTTAGTGCAAAAGGAGAAGTTGTGCTAATTTCATTAGCGACATCAGTGTGGAAATGTAAAACCCATTTTCCCTTTATTTATTTTATCTTTTTCTGCAAAGATGTAGTACTGATGCGCTGCTTAATGGCCCACCGAAATGGATTGCTCGTTAACAAATTAAATTTTTCGAGTTTAAGACATCTCGAGAACTGAAATAGTTAGCTAAATATATTGTACCAGCCCATGGAACTGGATTAGTCAGAAAGATTACAATAATAATAATAAAAATAATCAAATCAGTTTATCTGAGTAGTGATTATACATTTTGCCAGCTATTTAAATTCATTACGATTAAAATAGTAGCAAGTTTTATACTTTTGAGCACTATGAAACAGTTAAAACAAAGCCATTAGAAAGGGAGAGGAAAGATCAATGTCCCTTTAACTGAACAATGCATGCTAGAGGGAGTGCCAGTCTTTGACGTTGTTAATGATGAATTTATGACTTGTGGAAACCCGTCCCAAGCAAAAAATAGTACAACAGAGCACAAGAAATCTGTAATTCTGGAAAAGTTAAGCTTTATTTTAAAAATATTAATTAGGTACTCAAGATATTGTTCTCTGACAGCGCACATAGAGACATACACGTGGGTCATAATTCCTTCAGATTGAGATAAAATAAATAAAGCAAAAATTAGAGTTACCTTTTCGCTCTGATGTCGCCTATGAAATTTACCGAACTTCTTCTAATTGAAGAGAGAAGCACTCTTCAAATAGCTGCCCGTTAAAATAGCTTTTTCTGTCTAGAAATCTAGTTCTTTCTTCTTGCTCAAAGAAACACACGATCAGGAAACTGCATCTGATAAAAAATTGCAGCCAAAAGAGTCAGAAAGGAAACGACCTCGTTTCTACAACCTGGCGTCAATTTGCTCAAAATAGACCATAGAATCTCTGATTTCAGCGATTCCAAGTTCATCGGACAGATTATTAGCAAAGAAAGACTAAAGTAGTTCTCCGCTGGTTATTTGACTCGTTTGTGAAAAAATATTTGCAATTCCATTTAGGCAAAAGCCCACTCAAGGACATTATATACGATGCATTATAAACTGCGTACTCGAGCTGCGCAAAATATTAACACAGATCTAAAAGGTCTTCCTGGTGCAATAGGATCCGGCAAGTTTCAAAATTCACCTGAACTTAGTGTAAAGCCTGCTGTGAAGCAAAAATCACCGAACTCGATAGCAAAAGTAAAGTTGTAACTCATTGTAACTACAGGGCTGCATCTTATAACTGCCTCGTTATAACTGCTGGGCAGCATCTTAAACCTGCTTTAGATAATTCGTAGGACTGCAGCTTAAAAGAGGTCTCCAAATATATAATGACAATAAACACTGCCTTGCGTACTTACAAATGCAGTCCGTTTACAGTTCCGTCTTTTGTGATCAACGGGCAGAGCAAATGTGCATCTCAGGATCCATTTTCTCGCGAGAGGTCGTTTTCTACTATCATTCAGTGTTTGGATCTGTATAAACATCCTCTATTGCAAGTTTTTTTTTCTCCTTTTGCTCACCGTATAGCCGCCGTTTATCTTCACCGGGATCCACAAAATTGATGTGGCAGTCGTTTCTTGAGTGTTCATTTGCAATTTACGACAAACGCTTTTTCAGGAAAAGATCAATTCGAGAATGAAAGCACATCTTAGAATGATCTCCGAGGATACACCAAACGTAATAAATGTGTTTGCCGCGACCATATATCAACAATGTTGGCTTTGTTTGTTATTGTAGTTAACAGTGGTCCTTCGCGATCAGTTGGTGAATGTTGAGCACAATTCAGTTTTCTTGCAAAATTATTTATTCTGGATTATTACGATTTCAAATAATTTTTTGTTAATGTCGATGTTCGATTTAGCTAGAAAGACTGCATCCAAAGATTATACAGCGGTCCTTTATGATCAGTTGGTAAATCTAGGCAGCAAAGTTCAGTTTTCTTTCCAAATTGTTTCTTCTGGATTGCGATTTTCAAATACATTTTTGTTGATGTCGATGTTCGATTTAGACTGACATCTTCTATAGTTTTCAGCGCCATGTAACCGATCTTTCAAGTAGATACAAACAAACAAATTGGCCAGCGTCTGCCAAGACAGAGAACAACTTTGACACCAATTACTATGAAATTTGCACATCCTTTTTACCTGCAGAAGTTTTCTTTAATATAATTTTAGTGCAAAGTATTCTTCCGGGTAAAAATTAAAATTAATATACCCTACAGAAAGAAGTATCACTGCACGTCTGCACCTTCACTTTTAGACGCATCATAAAACCTTCATGACTGTACTTTAAAACATGTTTCCGAATAATGATATATACTGACAATAAAAATTGTGGTGAGTACTTGGGTTTTCACATCTACAAATGTAATAAAATTTTGAAATAAATATGCAACAGTTTACCTCCAACTGGACGAAGCTGGGAGATCCCGTGCCTTTACAGACTTCCTCTAGTCTTGATAATTGCTATCTTTCTCACCAGCCAAGTACTCCGCGGGGATGGAACAACTGGATGTAAATAGCTAATTATTTCAGTCCTCTTGATTTTGATGCAGTCGATAAATACAATTTGTTAACGGACAATGCTTACATAATAGTAGCCATTGCAAAGGACAATTTTAGAGACCGCAAACGTTAGACTTCCCCGGAGATATCCCTCTCTCTATCTTCTTCCAGTCCTAAATAAATCGTAAAATCTCTAGATGCTGTATCATTTGCAATAGACCTGAATCCGTTGCAAGATGCTCTGCCAAAACTTCCGTTTGTTATGCGGACGCGAAATACAAGAGTTTTTCTGATTTAACTGAAATGAGATCTGCGTCGAAATGAATGATACTTTGTCGACATATTTTCTTCAGTATTGTTATAATTCTTCCCTGCCCAGTACCCCGCAGAGATAGTGCGATGTATATACAGCTAGCCAATTGTTTCAGTCCTCTCTATTTTTTGAGATCGAGGAACTCAATTTGTTAACGAGGAATGGCTAGTAGCCATTGCGAGGGACATCGTTGTTGAACGAGATTTAACGACTGCTGGAAACAAGGGTCTTAAATTTTCGCACTGTTATCACATGGAATTTACAGAAAGTCTCTTCCTACACTGAAGAGGCACTAAAAACAATTTAAATGGCTGCTCTTTACAAACTTGTTTTCGTGCAAAAATCTAGCTTTTCCTTCCTTTTAAAAACATGGACAGGAAGACTCTCAGGCAGGAAATATGTTTATCTACAA
>JAHPZR010047757.1:5000-22500 GCA_019787425.1 Platygyra sinensis
GGCGAAACATGCAAGTTGGGCGCCGCGGCGCAAAATGAAAAGTTTTACATTATTAAAAAGAAATGGGTAGGTAAGTCGAAAAAATACTTATTGTATGAATGTGTCCCAAGCCATACCAGACAATATCGAACACTTTCAACAAGCGGAACCCAAACATTATTTTGATTATAAAAACTGGCGACTTAAAATTTTGCATCTGGCGACTATATTTCCTCAGTTAGTCGCCAAAAGGCGACCTAACGATTTTTTTAATTTCGAGCCCTGCAATGACAACGGGGCGATCTCACAATTTTTGGCAGACACGTCTGCTAACGCGTCGGGTAGTATTCTCTATTTGTACGAGCACATGAACGCCTGAAGATGCAAAATTAGTTTTTTGTGTAATACATTATTGGTAGAAGAGAACAGGAAAATAGAAAGAAGAAGGCTGCAGCTAAATCTTGCCTGTCTCTCGATACATGGGTCAGTATAGTACCCTGTCAAGAGCCATACGACGATGAGAATGACAGTGCAGTCTGCGATGACAGCCCAGCTGAAACCACGACTTCAGATCTATCTCAGTTAACTACACTGAGTTTTACAGTGAGAAGGTAAATCATACTTATTTTCACAATGTCCAACAGTGTTAATCCATTATTATGCTGTGAGATTTAGTCGCTATTCCTCGATATGAAACAAACTCCTTAATAAAAAGCCAGTGAGGGAACAGAGAGTAACAATTCGGAGAGGGAATGGGAGGGTTAGTCTAAAGCAGCAACCACAGGCATCCCAAACCATTAAAATAGAAGTTTTTGAGACACAAATAGGGAAAATACATTTTATGTTTCTCTTGGTCTCTTATCGTCATTTCCTGATGTCATGACAATATTTTGTGATACTCCTCAAAATCGAAGGAAGACAGGCCAAATGCAGCAGGCAAAGCTCTTAAGGTGTGCGATGATGATCTCTTTCCAAATATATATGCACTCCTCAAGATATGCGCCACAATCCCTGCAAAGAGCTGTGAGTGGGAAAGTAGTACGAGTTCTTTAAGGCGGCTGCATACATATAACAGGCATGCATGGGCCAGGAAAGGCTGTCATCCCTCGCACTAATGCACAAACATTATCAAGTTAAAATTGCTTTGGATGAGGTAGTACATCTGTTTGCCATAAAACACCCACGGAGGCTGGAGTTCAGGACTATTCTGAGGGATTAGTTCCGCAGTATTTTGATGTATCATTTTTACATCGTAAAATTAGTCCTTTATAACTCTGTTAATTCAAACAGTTGTATTCAACAAATGTAATATCCAGTTCCTACCGTGTACTTTGCCATTCCAATTTCTCATGTATTGCTACTTTCCTAAAGAAACGGATCAGACAATAAAAAATACATTTCGGTAGTTTGGTCCACTTTGGCCTCGTTAGCATCCCCCACATGAAATCCTGGTTACGGGCCTGGCCATGGCTGAAAATTGTGAACGAGCAAACTGTCTTCTGAGTTCCGATTGACGGTGACTTGCCATACAAGTAGTGAACAGTGAATTTGCCATGGCACGTCGTGATTTGTACCCTATATGCTTTTCTTTGATCGCTATCATCTCCGAGAGACTTGTGTTTAGGGGTCGAAGTGATCCGGAAGGCAGGCATTATCAAACAAAAGAGGCAAAAACAGAAAAAGAGAAAAAGAAGAAGAAACGAGCTATAAAAGACCATAAAAATGACTGATTGACTGACGCAACTTGTTTAAAAATAGACATGAAAAACAAATGAACTAGATCATCGTTTTAGTGCAGAGAGATACAGCTAATTGAGCCTAATAGTCAGTGCTTGGGTCTGCTGGGTCTGCTGTAAGGAATTGTGGAACGAAACTTCAAGGATTGTTTTTTGTTGAGGTAAGGACTTAAGAAAATATGCCCGGGATCGGGATTAGCCGGTAGAAACCGTCGGGATTACGGGATTGAGCGAAAATTCCGGTCGGGATGGCGGGATTGAAGAACCCTATTGGGGACCCTCTTCTTTGTGATTGGTTGACAGCAGGTACATTTATTGTTAATTAGTTCAGGTTCTTTATACCTTGCCTAATACGTTATATATATATTTTTCGAGTATATACTCTGAAACAGGTTTTGGATTCTCCAAATCGCTACCTCTTTTTAATCAATATTCACATTGCACAGGTTCCTAGATAACAGCTTGTTACTGCAGGCACTACATACAATGCCTGACAAAAATTCTTTCCTTTATTCATTCAAAACAGCAAACAGCCCATTTGCCAGTCATACCTGTATATCACCATGTTTTATAATCAATTTAAAGTGTGTGGTACTCACTTGTTTAATTGCAAGTTTTAGTTTCTGCATATCAATGTTCTTTGCCTCCCTTAGTAAAAATTCCTCATCATATTTGAGAATGTCCACTCGACTTTTGCAGAGTTCAACTAACACAACATCAGGTTGAACAGCCTGGATTGTCTGTAAAAACAAAAACAATATTCAACATCTCACCTACCATTTTAGAGTCACCTGACATGCTAGTACTCTCATTTTGTCATACTTATCTTCTCCCTCAGTGTTTCTCCATTTTCGTTGTTGTGTATCAATTAATACCTTCAGCAAGGACATTTCTATATACAGTGACACTCAGTAAGACCCAGCTGAAAACTTTTATTGTTGCCCTCTCATATTAGATCAGACTTCACTTGTCATTCAAAGAAAGTTGATACTAAATTTTGCAAATTGAACTAATAAAAACCTAGATCAATATCAGTATCTGGGACTCTGTGCACCTACCCCTTCCCTAACCCAACAAGTTATAAGAAGTTAATAAGTTAGTGTTACTGTTGGGTTAGGGGAGGGGTAGGTGTGCAGTTGCCCAGATACTGATATTGATCCAAAAGCCTTTCCCATACTGTAGGTATATAGCAGTGGTTAGGCGAACAGCACTATAAATTCTTCCAAAACTCTAATTTAAAATTTTAAAAGTTGTACATTTTAAGGGTTTTCATTATGTGTGTGAGTGTAAATGGGGACTGGTCGACTGAGACACTTCTGAATTAGAAAATGGCTGAAATTCTGAAGCATAAACTACAATCCAAATGTTGTCATCATCAACACTATTAAATAGTTATTTTCATTGAACTTTAGCTTTTCGTTGTTAAAAGTAGAGATGAAAAGGGCAAACCTTTTCGACATCATCTTGGCTTTCTTTACTGAAATGTGCAGTACCAACAAGATACACTTTACAACCATCTGGAGTCTCTAGTTTGCTCACTGTCTCAGGCAGCTCTGGACTAGAGCTTCTTCTAAATCGCTGGATGTTCATCAGCAGTTCTTCAGAAATACTGACGTCTTGGGGAATTTCAGGCTCCGAAGGCATTCCTAGTAAAAGAAAATTTATTTAATTAGAAAAGAATTTCATACAATGTACTTTACAGTAATACAATTTTATGGCATATTACTATGATTATCAGTTTAGTAAGACACGATTAAGTTTGGTCACCAGGTTTTAACATTAAAATCATGACGTTGTAAGCAGAAAAGCGAGCAAAACAATATACTAATACTGGCTGAGGTCGTACTAGCATCTTTTGTCTCTTTTCAAAATTTGGCAGGCTTTCATGGTAGGCGATGTACGGCTTCTGATATTGTTACCATTGGAAACCAGGCAAGTTGCCCCTGACAACACTGTAGTTTTCATGTTAAAACCTGAAAACCAAACTTAGTCTCACCTAACTCAACTGATAATCATAGTATGTACATGTAAAAACTTGGAGGTTAGCCATCTCCTCCTCAGTGATACAACACTTATATGGAGTTGGTGTATTGCAGACTACATGTACATACATGTATTGTAAACATATACTGATTTAAGGGACTTATCTAAGTTTGTTGGTAGGCACAAAATTTGTACCTAGTAGCAAATTAAAAGTGGAAACAAAACCTCCATGCTACATGATAACCATGTAGTTCCAAAAGGTAACAGTGAATGTGTAACCCAGCAGAGCTTCTTGTTCAGTTGCTATGGATACCAGAATGAAGTCATAGAATGTTGACCCACAAAATTCTAAAAATGGTTTTAACCAAATAATAGTACCTGGTGGAGTTTCTTGTCCTTCATGTTCTTGCACAATATAAAAAGATGAGTTTTCTGCAGGCTCTACAAGTGTCAGTCCCTCTGGTGTTTCTATCACCATAAGCTGTTCATCTTCATTATCCTCATTTTCATCAACATCATTATTTCCTTCCCTTGCATCCTCAAAATCAAGATCATCGCTGCCATCCTCTTTATCTTTCTGTTTACTTACCGGTAGTTCTGGATTTTCATCTAAATTGTTTGTTCAAATGAAGTATTAAAATTAATTATTGCACATAATAATTGACAATAAAACATGGGGATTTCATTGGATATAATTTAAGTGTTTTGATTCAAATGAATTTGCAATTATGAATGCGGCTTAACTCATGGAAAGAGAAACAGTAAAATGGGCACTGCAACATTTGTTTGCCGTGAACTTCTTAATAAACATATTAAGATACAACATCAAAGATCAAGCTACATGTATAACTAGGTTCTGACAATTTGATCACATGGAGTCAAAATACTGGGTGCACGATTGCATCTCTTAAAGTTAAATTATTCTTCAGATAATTCCATAAACCAAAACACTTAAAAACACGAAAATATTAAGCTTCACGTTAAATCATTGTCAACATTCTGTATTTCTATTTTCAAGAAGGGTGCATGCATGTAAGCAAGTATCGAGTCCACATAAGCAGAAGACCAGTTGAAATTTAAGCTCATTTAAACTGAAGAAGGAAAAGGGATGTAATGAAATCCTCATCTAAAACCCAGCTGATCGCCAAGACAAAGAGATCTCAAGGTAGAAGTGTAAAAGCCAAAACATCTAAGGCGCTAGACACACGGAAAATCAGCTGAGTTTTGCCACCGCATTAATGGAAAACTACTTAAACGAAAAAGAAGCACTTGAAATTTCCTGAACGACACATATTTCTCCAGAGTCGAAGCCTAATTTACTCTAACTTAGACCCACGCTATCACCCAAAAATTCCCCTTGCATACCGTTCACTATTGTCTCCTTTTCGGCCATGTTTTTGTTGATGAATCACCGATCAAGGCAACTTCATATAAGGTAGACATTGATTGGTTCTTTCGGAGTACCATTGAGCTCATCAAATATGTGTCCAATCAAAACCTTTGTTAGAATGAGAATGTTCCATGGGTTTCAGCGGTACTTCCCAAGAATGATTCACTTGCTCGTGATCTATGCAAGGTGATGCAAAGTAGAGAGAGGATTCTGGTAGGGCGCCCGGTAAAGGCTGGAAAGCGAGGAAAACTAGATGCTTTCTAAGTTTGCTGTCTGTTGGATACGAAGTAATCTTTCCACGAATTCTTCCCAAGGAGTGGTTCGTAATGAAATGGGAAACTTGGAATCTAGCGCCAAAATTAACGTGGACCAACTCCAGGGATTGAATTCTCGTGAGCTGAACATCAGTCGATCATTGACATATGAGCAATATCAACAGGTTAGAAGAGGATCAACATTCTTAATACTTAATTTGCAGCTGATGACGCAGCTTGTGTAGTGTCATGGTTGTACAGTAATGGCAAACTTTATTTTTTTTACATATCTTTCCTCACGTAATTGTAAACAGACATTCAAATTATTTTCGTTCATGGGTACGGGTGGCAGTGGCCTAATGTTTATGCAAAGTTGGGAACTGCGCGATCAAGCAACTGTGATAATAAAATGAGTTTCGTACAGGGTTTAGGGGTTAACCCTAACCCTAACCCTAACCCTGACCTACAATGGGCGACAAAAGTGTTGAGACACTTGGTAGTAAAATTCGATTTTTGAGCGTCTTGGTCACATTTTGCCCCCTTCCCCCCAAAACAATGTTGATTTTTCTATTTCTTCGACTACACAGACCACAGCGCCCACACAACATTGAATTGGGGGCCGGGGGTATCAGAGAATTAACGCTAGATGCAAATAAAATAGAACAAACGCTTAAGTATCGAAAAGCGTCATTTCCTAAAAGTGTCTCAACTACTTTTGTCGCTCATTGTCTGGAGGCTATTTTTGCAAATTGTGGCGATTTCCTTTATATATCCAAGCTCTAGCAAGTTTATTTTACAAAAGCGACTAAATGCGTAGTTCAGAGTGATTCCTGACTGAAGAAAAAGTGACAAGTGTTGTTTTTCTTACCGAAATTCCGACACAAAGACGAAACTTGGTGTATCCCGTTAATAAATGGATCGATATTTAGCCCTCAAGGGGGTGTTTATCGCCACTTTTTCACTTTTAAAGCGTTCAAAGAGTCTCTACCTCACTTTCATTCAACGCAATTCTCACTATGACATCATGGCTACAAGTGTTTCTCTTTTTAGTTGTCATATTTTGACGAAAAAACAAAAATTGTATCGTTCTTAGGCAAAAATCTCTCCATGTCTGACCTCAATACAATGCTTTACCATTACAGATGACCTCATAATGACGTCACAGTAACATGCACATATCATTTTGATAACGGCATTGTACTGAGCATATAAAATTTTATATCAACCGATAGTTTAAGTGCTTTTCAACTTTTACTGGGCGAACTTCCAATGGTTTCCCATTGATAAACCATTTGTATAGAAAAGTTAATTAGTTTATTCTATTTTTGACGCTTTATCATTGATAAAACATTGAGAAGTCATGACATGAAGTTCAAAAGCGTGATAAAACTAGTGATCTTATGTAATTTTGTCTGCTGAACAGAATGCTGTTAACGGAATGCTCCTAATACGCAAGTGTGATATAAAAATGATGTCATTACACACGGTCAACTGTCCCAAACCAATAAAAACGTGTCTTCTGAGCCCAAAAGTTAGTTTTATAACATAGTGTCTGATTTTAATTCCTATTGTACAAAGTTTTTGCTTCTTTTTTCAGTTCAGCGTGAATAACAATTATTTAATGCAAATAAATACAGCTTTTTTCACCGGTAACCATGAGTAACCACGAGTAACCACGGGTAACCAAATGATGGTTAAAAGGATACTCTTAATATTGATGTAATCAATTCATGGTTACCCGTGGTTGACCGTGGTTACCCGTTGATTCTCATGTACAGCGGTCGTTTGAATTACTCACCAAGATAGCCTGCTTTGGGGGTATCACCGGTTGTTTGTAATTCCACAATTACTTCGTTATTTCATTCTTTTTTCGGAGAGAAATAAGGTGGAGATAACCGACACCCTAAATTGGCGATGTCACGCACGAATATCACGCAAGATTACAGTTTCAAAAAAGGTGATATTTTCCTTAAATTTTTGTACTGATGAGTAACCTTGCCATAATTTTCCCATGAGAAGGACCCAAATCTCGGAATAAAGCGATGGTAGACATTTCAATAAAGTACTACTCCAATTATTTTAGCAATAACAAGTTTTCTGTTGCAGACAATGGGCGACAAAAGTGTTGAGACACTTGGTAGTAAAATTCGATTTTTGAGCATCTTGGTCACATTTTGCCCCCTTCCCCCCAAAACAATGTTGATTTTTCTATTTCTTCGACTACACAGACCACAGCGCCCACACAACATTGAATTGGGGGGCCGGGGGTATCAGAGAATTAACGCTAGATGCAAATAAAATAGAACAAACGCTTAAGTATCGAAAAGCGTCATTTCCTAAAAGTGTCTCAACTACTTTTGTCGCTCATTGTAGGTTGAAACAAATTGACCTAGGTTGAAACAAACTGACCAAGGTTGAAACAAATTGACCTAGGTTGAAACATTTTGAACCAGTTCAGAACATTTTGTACTGGTTCAAAACATTTTGTACTGGTTCAAAACATTTTGTACCGGTTCAAAACAAAATTGTACCAAAGATCAAATTGAACTACAACATATCCACAACATATCAACATATCTCGGGGGTACGCATATCACGGCAATCGTAGTCAGTGATATGCGTATCCCCTGGTAAAGCAAACGCTGTTGTCTGCCCAGCAAAGTACTAGCTAAGCTTATTTATGGCTAGTAAGTGTATTATTGATTCCAAATTGACAGACCACAGCGAGTTAGCCAGGGGATACACATATCACTGTGATCGCCGTTTAGTGATATGTGTATCCCCATTATATCTTGGGGATACACTGTGGATGCGCATATCGCGGCAATCATAGTCAGTGATATATGTATCCCCTCGTTAAAGCAAGCGCTGTTGTCTGTCCAGCAAAGTACTAGCTAAGTTTATATATGGCTACAAAGAATATTATTGATTCTTAATTAATAGACGACAGATATCACTGCGATCGCTGTTCTGTGATATGTGTATCCCCTGATGTAGCCTAGTGCAATTTCGAATTAATAAAATATTTCAAAAAGCGCTCATAGGCGCAGTGGCAAGCAAATGTTTTGTGATACGTTGGGATACACATATCACTGAACGGTGATCTTAGTAATATTGGTATCCCTGGCCTGTAAGCGCTGTCGTCTGGCTAGACACTTGCCAAAAACAATTTCGAATCAACAATATCTCTTTGTGTACCAAGTGGCCATATATATTATTCAGTTGCATTCTGATCTTCTTCCATTTATATTTTGGATCGGTTGAAACTTTAAAATATAAACCCACAAAATCTGTCCCTCATAGCTGCCATGTTTTCCTTGAAGCCTTTTGGAGGCCGGGTACAGAGCTTCAGTGTTTTGTGTATCCCTACAGGGGGTACACATATCACTAGTGACATGTGTGCGGGGATACACATATCACGGGGGTACACATATGACTGCGACACGCCCATTGACGTCTGCTCTACCGGAGTAGTGCTCTGCCAGCTGAGCTATCAAGCCAACCGGGAGCTGGTCACTTTGGGCGTTTGTATGTCACTGTATGTACATGACCCAGCGGTCCTGAGTTACCATCAGAAATCAGAGTCAGAGTGTTTTTTATTAAAGTGGTACTGTGATCAAAAAATCACTTCCATTTTTTCTTCAGGTTTTGAAAGTGTGTTAGCTTAACACCTAACTGGCAAAATTTTGAGCTTTGAGTTTTATCCGTAGGCTGTTTATTTTGAGTGTAAGTTTTGAATTTCACGGTCCGCCATTACTCACGTTCAAAACTGACTGACAGGACATCAGAGGGTTGGATCTAGAGAAAATGACGTCATTTACTCACTAGCTTGAGATTTCAGCGTGTAAACGCAATTTATTATATATGCAAAACACGGGTTTAAAAGTCTGAAAGCCCGAAACTCCCGTGCTGCATATTAATTCAGCCGCGTGCACACGCATTTCATTCTTAAACTAGTGAGTCTTTGACGTCATTTTCTCCTCGACCCAGCTCTCTTAAGATTTTAAAGTTAGTAATGGCGGATCAATAAATAAGAAAATTCCAGTTAAAATAAACAGGTGCCTTTTTAAAATCAGAACTTAAAACTTGGGTCAGTTAGTGTTTAGTTAACATAGTTTTGAAATTCAAAAAAAAAAAAGAATTGTTTTTTGGTCGCAGTACCACTTTAATATTTTTCTGAGTGCACCTGAAAATTTGTAGTCTAATTGTCATGAATGTTGATGTTTATCTTTCATGAGAATCACAAGTTCAATTTAAAACTAATTGATCACTAGCACTCAGGTAATTTTTTTATGATACTTTTAGCATCTGAAACAAGACAGTCCAGAAGCGCTGGTTGATTATCCACTGGAGTTGCTGACCAACATCTCATTCTATGAAAAGTTTGATGCATCATTCAACTGCTTTACCTACATCCCTTCTGAATTTTCCATGCACCTTCCTCATCTGTCATTTATTGATCTGAGCCACAATCGCCTCATGTATTTACCAGATTCTTTTAGTTACTTGTTCCACTTGAAGACATTGCTATTAAACAACAACAGATTACAAGAACTTCCAGAAACATTTTGTTTGCTTGCAAGACTTCAGAAAGTTGATTTGTCACACAATCAATTAAAATGTTTGCCACAGACTCTGGGAAACATGGAGTCACTCCAAAGCTTGAACGTCAGTTATAATGAACTTGAGTCTCTTCCTTTGACTTTAGGAAAGTCGAAGTCCCTGAGGCTGATCTTGGCAATCTTTAACAAATGCAAATGTCCACCACAACAGATTTGCAATCAGGGCTCTGAATCTGTCTTGGCCTATTTGCGGAATCAAAATCCTAAAGAACCTGAAGAAAAGTTCTTCATGAGAAGAAATGAGTTTCCTCGTGTAAGGGGTGATGTTTTGGTGCTTGCTCCCACAAACCCTCACACTGCTAGGGCACAGTATGTTCAAACACAGACAAATACAAATGCTACCAGTCGTATTAAAACGCCACTTAGGCCACCACCAAACGCACATTACCTTCCTCCAGATGAACTTGTGGACAAGATAGTCGGGTGTTTATATGGTGCAGCAATTGGTGATGCCATTGGACTGTGCACAGACTTTATGATGCCTGATGAGTGTCGCTTTCATTATGATAAGGATATGTTATCCTGGGAGCACATGGTTAAGGACAGGCATAGAAGTAAGTGGCAAAAAGGAGATTGGACAGACTCGTTTGACCAAACAGTAAGTTAACTTACATGTAGCAAGATTAATGAGATGAACAAATGTTTGTAACCTAGACTTGTGTATACTTACAAGAGAACTCATAAGAAGGCTATGCAAACTTAACCAACATTTTCCTCATTAATAAATGTACCCTAAATACATAGAGTGGGAATATACTGCTGTATGTGGCTGTAGAATTGTTTAGATATTTCAGCTATACTTTAATGCACCATTTTTTTTAATATTACATGCCATGTACACATACTCAACCGAAACCAAGACCACTATCAACCTGGCTGTACATTTTTCTGGGGTTGGTGCTGGTTTGTTTGAAAAGGTCTTGTTGGGGAAAGTCTGAGTTTAGGGAGAAAAACAGTAGCTGCGCGGGCTGGGATTATAGAAGTTGTATGTTGAGCCCACTTATGGTAACCTGATTAATGAGTACAAATGGATAGTGGTACAAAATGTACAGTACAAAATTATCAAGGTTTTTCTGAAATTTAACTCTGTTTTGGTTTGTTTGTAGGTGTTAATCCTTGAGAACATTATTCACTGGGCTGGTGTTGTTGATGAACTGGAGTTCGCAAAGAGCCTTCTTGCCTGGTGTAAACATGGCTTTCCTGAACTGGGTGATACTGTGGGGCGTGGGGTGAGGGGTGTTCTTGCCAAGGTAATTTTCAACTGAGTTATTATTCTACCGATCTCCCCAACAGCATGTTGACAAACCATGGTTCATTGCCCCTCAGCCTCCTTCTTTGTTTTTGGCCTCTTTCAAGCCATAATGCTGTTTGTTTGTTCATCTGTCAGCTTGTGTAAGCTTTGGCCTTTTTCACATCCTGCCCCTTCTTGTGGTAACATATTCCACCACTCTTCTAAAATATTTGATGTTCTGCATTATTTTCTGTAATAATTTTGCTGTAGGTTGTGTGTGATCCAAAGTTTCTGAGTGATCCCCATGGTGCAGCCAGATCAGTAGCAGACAAGTTAGAATCTCCATCTAATGGAGGAGTAATGAGAATAGCTGCTCTTGGTATTGCTCACTTCCATGACTTAAATGAAGTAACAACAAATGCTGTGAGGATATGCAAGGCTACTCACTGTGATCCCAGGTGAGTAGTGTTCAAGGATTTCTTATAGTTATAGTAAATCAGGAGATCCATATTGTTTTTTTCTCCAAGTTGTCAGCTGGTCAAGTATGGCAGATGACATACTTGCCCAGACAAATAAGGAAGAATGGCAACAGACAGGCATGTAAATGTTTTCATTCATGGCAAAAGCCACCCTATTCATGATGGTGGACCAAAATGATGATTTTATCGTGATGAAAAGCAAGACAAATATGTCTCTGTTTTCTTTAAGTTCCAAGTAGATGACTAGTGGTCAGAATGTAGGGAATTCACCAGAGAGGTTAAGAAATGGTAGAGTCCACCTAAACTTGTCCAGCAGATGACTTTTTAGTTTTTAGTCGTCCATATTGTTTTTAGTTGTCACAGATGACCAGACGACTATGAATATGGATCCCTGGTAATAATAAATGGTGAATGGTTTGAGCCCAAAAGTATCAATGGTTTACCCTGATTGTCTGGGTAACGACAACAACAGTGTTTTCTTTTTCAAAACTACCCCCAACTATACAGTCACACTAGACAAACTATAAAATGTTTTAGACAGTCAAAGCTACTGTTGACATTGAAATCCAAGATTTCCCAGCTCTCTATGTAAGAAATCCTCCCTGACACAGATTTTATTGCCTTGTAACAATTCAGCCAATTTCCCCTTTGAGCTCAACACAAGGACCCAAGATTGATGAAGCATCCAACTCTGATCTGTAGATACTGACCATGAGGCTTCCAACCCAACAATATTGCAAGATTTTATGTTTAATTCTGTGGTTTTTCTTTGAATTGTCAGATGCATTGCAAGCTGTGTTGCTGTATGCATTATCATTGCATTGATGTTGCAGGTATTTAATTTCTGTGTAATCTTTGCTGCAGTATCTGTAGAGTTCCACCTGGGTTGTACCCACTTTACTGAATGACAAATACATGTAATTTGTTGGATGTTCTTGTGATTAACCCATCAGTTTTCGTCATTACCCAGTATTACTCCAAATGTTAGTCATAAAATTCCAGTTTTTTTATTTTTTTGTTCTTTTTTGCAGGGACAGCATGACTTGACAAGCAAGTCGTCTTTGGAAGAAATGCTAGAGAAAGCTAAAGAACAAGGAAAGCTTCAGTTAATGGAATCTTTTCATCAAAAGGATTTTTGCCACTATTTTAATTGCCAGGCATGGGATGAGTAAGTTTCTTCTTCATAATTTCTGTTTTATTTTTGGTGCACACAGGCTAGATGTCCAATTGTGGTTTTGCGACTTTAGCTTTGTAATAAAAGCCAACTTGCTAGCCAGCCATCAACTGGCAGTGGTTGATAGCTATGCAATAGTTTTGTGTGGTGGTAGATTTTTTAAAGCAGTTCGCTGACCTCAGCTGTTGAAGTAAATAGCATAGGCATGTTACTTCAAGAAATGCTGCACATACAATGTACTGATTAAGGAGTTGTTTGCTAAAGTTTGGTGGCTTGAAAATTGCTTCATAGGTATTTTACTGTGGTTTGTGTTCTTGCAGAAGCAGGTGATATGCTTCTGGTTCTTGCTATCTTTTGTGCCGCATAAACAAGAGGCTTGAGAGGGGTTTGTTTCTTCATTGCCTGCATTAACCCTTTAGTGCCCAAGGGGTCTCCCTTTGACGAGTAAAATCGTCTGGCGTTAGACAGAGTAAAATCTATAAGTCACTAGTGGGCATTAAAGGGTTAATAAAATGTGCTTGGCTCAGTTGGCCGAACTCCTACTGAGAGTTTGTTTTCAAGCTAAAACCTGGGTTGGACACAGACTGAATTTGGGAATATACACTGTATTGCTATTAGGGGACTTAAGATTTGAGTACAAGTACGAGATTGAGTACAAGAACAACTTTTCAATTCTAGTTTTCAGGCTTCACATTATCTTAACACATTGACCTGTACCCATCCTGTCCAATGAGCTACCCTCTTTACTTACAACCAACATGAAGAGTGAAGGCTATGGAAACATCACTGGTAAATGAGATTTAAAAATCGTGGTGCTTGTACCTAAACTCGTACTAGGAGTCCAATCTAAAACTCCCTGTTATCTTGAAGGAAGAGATTACATATGTTAAGTTGATTTTAATGTTTACTAAGAATTTAATGGTATGTTTATACCATTTTAGTGTGGAATTCTGTGAACCAAGGCTGACAGATTACACTTTCAAACCGTTAGGAGCTGGTTTGGTCGCACTCAGATCTATGAAAGATTACAAGTGAGACGATATCATTCTTTGCATTCTGATTTACTGTATAGAGTATAATGAGGCTTGCAAAAAATACTGCTAGTAATAACACATGAGCGACTCTTAATTAGCAAGTTACATGTATCCATATGAAGAAAATTGTGCACAATATATTTCTTCAACTAGTTGAACAGACAAAGCGATTTTATTTCGCAGTCTTTTTGTCTCGCGACACGGTATTTTAAGTCATTTTGGCCACATACAGAATTACCTTTAAATTGAAGGAAACCTGAAAATAGCAGTTTGCTAAGATAGAAAAACACCAAAGAGTTATATAACAAGATACTCAAACCTTGACGTGCCTCCTTTAAATAGGAATAATCTGCGGTAATATTACAAGAAGGGTTTTCTTTTATCTACAGGACAGCAATAACCGAGCTTGTGATGCAGGGAGGCCATGCTACCTGCAACGGCACAGTGGCGGGTGCCATGTTGGGGTGTAAAGTTGGATACTCTGAACTACCGCGAGACTGGATTGATGGATTACTACCAAAACAAGTTACATGGCTCAATACCAAACTTAATTCATTGCTTGACATGATGGCTCTGCCGTGACTGCGTGAAACATAGAAATCTGTTATGAACTACATAAAGGACCACGCTGTCCTCCAAGGCTTCTCAGCCAATGGAGTTATGTCAAGGACCAACTGACACACTCAACAAACAACGCAATCTTCAGTTTGGAGCGAGGAATTCTGTTCCCTCTTATGAATGTCACTTTAAATCCAAATACAGTCTCGTTGAATGAAAGAAGAAAAATTGTATTTTAGAATTTGCATATTCTAGTTTGTTTTTACCAGGGTTATTTAAGTGTAGAATCTATTTTAATTAATAAATGAATGGCTTTCCAACTCTTATAATATAAAACTAATGTAGCCGGTATGGACTTTGAAGGGGTGGGTGGGGTGAAGACGAAAACGCAAAAAAAGAGAAGGAATGCATCCCCCCACCCATCCCCGCTGTCCTACGTGTTCCCGCCTCTCGCCTTTACGTGACGCCTAACGTGTACGACAAAACACCCAGTCCTGCGTGGCAGGCCGCAGAAGGGATGGAAAATCAAAATGAGCGCAAGAGGGAGAAGGACGGCCTGCAACGATGCTATTGTTTTGTTTTTTTCGTGCACAAGACGAACGTAAGAATCCTGATTGGTCAGATTTAATGAATAACTTAATCCATCCTGATTGGTCAGAGACCTGTCATTCAAGAGCGTAAAGGTCTTCTCACATTTATATTTAACCCTTTCAGTGCCAAGGACGTACTTATAGATTTTACTCTGTCTAATGCCAGACGATTTTACTCGTCAAAGGGAAACCCCTTGGCACTGAAGGGGTTACAGTCAAAACGCCTGAAGCGTTCCGCCTAAACAATGATTAATGCGTCCATTAATCCAAAACTGTTTCGATTCTCGGCTTCAAATTTCGAAAACTCAACTGAATATTGTAATCATCCAACCGTAGCGTCCATTCGAACATCGAATGTTGATTGGACCAATAACAAAGTGTTCCAAATACGGAAATGTTTTCAGGGTAGCCATCGGAATGATTTTCCACTACTAGCACACTGACTTGCACAGCACATTTCCCCAGGACATTGATCGACTCTGCCAAAGGACTTACCAGACTACGAAACGGAATGTTGCCGGCAGCAGTTCCCCAATCTCTGCCTGAATTTCTTTCCTGACATCTGAACACGTCCTTTCCAAGAACGCTTCTAGTTTTTCTACCAGAGCCAACTCAGTTTTCTGCCATCCGTGAACTCGGCGAACACCCTAGCCCACCATAGCCCATTGCAGAAACGTGAGAGCACTGGGGCGGGTTTCTTATATCGAGTAGATTGAAAATCTAAACATCTCAGCTGAAATGTTCAGGAATGAAAAGCTACCCAACCAAGTTTAAGAGTTTTCAGCGAAAAATTGTCCAAATGGGAGCTATGCAAAAGTTGCAAAATTCCATACAAACCCTTATAATTTTTTGGCCTGTTTACCCCAACTGGAAGGCCACCCAATCCATACAAACTCTCTATTTTGGGTGACATTTGAAGAGCTACCATTTTGCCATTTTCCTCCTCCAAATACTTCTATTCGTGGTAAAGTCTCTCAAATTTAGTTGATCTTTCATTTGAACATCTTAGTTTTTCAAATAAACGGAAAAACAACCATACTCTTTCCCAGTCCTCTCACGTTTCTGCAATGGCCTATGGTGGACGAAAGAACTCAAAATGGCGCCTTCATTCCAGGACTCCTCCACTGCGTGACCAACTGTCGTTTGATATTTGAATGGACGCTACGGTTGGATGATTACAATATTCAGTTGAGTTTTCCAAATTTGAAGCCAAGAATCGAACAGTTTTGGATTAATGAACGCATTAATCATTGTTTAGGCGGAACGCTTCAGGCGTTTTGACTGTAACAAGGCGGATCAATCAAGGGATCGTTTCGAACTATTTGTAATAGTAATTGGCCCGAGCGGAGTACAATTCAGGGAGTAATCGCGCGAGTTATTTCAAAATCGGACGAGCGCGAAGCGCGAGGCCGATTTGAAATTACGAGCACGATTACTCCCTGAATTGTACGACACGAGGTCCACTTAATTAATCGTTTCTATAACAAAATTTCGAATTAAACATGTCTTTTGAGAAGGTGTTTGAGCGAAAACATCTGTAGCGCTTTTCATAAATGTTGAAAACTGCAAAACATTGCGAAGAAAGCCATTAAAGCGCACGTAATTGACGTGTAAATCACGTGGGCATCCAATCACAAAATTTCAAATTGTACGTCCACGTGATCGCGCTCCGATTACGTGACTAATAATATACCTGAAAAAATTACTCGATTCTGATTGGCTGAGAGCAGTGCAGTTCAAGTATGACACCAGTGCAAAAAGTGTAACACCGGTGCAAAAAGTGTAACACCAGTGCAAATTACACATCGTAATTCTAGATTATGATTGACTGAAAGACAAAGGGAAATTTTCTAAGACAATGATATCACGTAAAATGATGATGAAAAGTTTGTGCAGAAGCTTCGAATGACAAAAAATGGCTTCAAGAAAGATCTGCCGACACTTAATCTGTTAGACGAATTGTATTCAGCGAGTCGTAGACTCGGACTCCAACTTTACGAACTATTTAATGAACTAACCACGTAATCAGGAACATGCAATAAACGGCGAATCATAATGCCTAAAAACGGTGAAGAAACTAGAATCAAAACTCCAAAAACAGCAGCACGGCTGACCTAACATCTCAAACTTGGCAAGAAAATACAACAAAGAACTCAACAAAGATGAAAATCTGGAAAATTACGACAGCGAAGTTCAAATGTACGCGCGAGAATCAATCACGATCGAGAATTTTGTTATAGATGCGATTGCTAGAGGAAGCACTACGATCTTTGGAAGAAATTGGTATCAAATTCGTGCTAACAAAAGAGCAAAAGGTGATTGAACATTTTTTTTGGAAAAAAAAAAGATCTTTTAGCCGTTTTACCTACAGGCTATGAAAAGAGTATCATTTTTCAGCTTCTTGTGTTGCTCACGAAAAAAGCGGCTTGAAATTATGCATCATATGCTAGTCGTAACGCCTCTTTTCAGA
>JAHPZR010047757.1:30000-47500 GCA_019787425.1 Platygyra sinensis
AAAAAAGGGCATGCTCGCAGCTAGCACAGGTATTACCGGGACATGTATTTTCCGCTGTTATTCCAAGTAATTAGTTGCGGTTATTTCATTTCACACCTGCCGCACCCACTATTGTGCATTCTGTTTTACATGTATGTCCGGATTGGCCAGTTATTAGTATTTATACTCTCCGCTGTCTCTGGAGTACCATTCACGCTTGCGGTTCCATACAGTTTATTCATCTTTCTGCTTTACGCCCACCTATTCGTGTGATTCCCAACAACCAGAAACAGAGCGAAGGCTCGTTCCGGCTGAAGTAGACCAAACGTCTTCAGGTGATAGTGGAGACAACTCAGCAGCCGTTGATCAAGTCTTTTCCATGTTTAAAGATTTTCTTGAGAAAAAAATTAGAAGACAAAGGAAAGCAAATTGAACAAAGAAGTAAGTTAGATAAAGAAGTTGTGCAGCTAAAGTTCACAGGGAACCAGAAATAATTTGAGCTGAATTAAATACCTTTTTTGAAAGTATTGAAACCGAAAGTGAAAGCATCGAGCCAAATTTGTCGCAAATCAAGAAGCTTTCCCAAGAAGGCAGGCAATGTATTCGAAAGCGGCAGAAGCTCATAAAAATCGTCTTAGGGAAGCTGCGAGTCGCAAGAGACGCCAAAAGGAACAACTCTCCAGTGATCGTGGAAAGAAATCGTTTAAGGGAAGCTGCGAGTCGCAAGAGACGCCAAAAGGAACAACTCTCTAGTGATCGTGGAAAGAAACCAAGAATTGCTTTGGGCGCTGATAATCAGCTTTTTCGTGGTAAGATAAAGAGCCTCCTCTTTGCTTTGTATGTTCATATGTGTTTTGGATCCGCTTGCGCATGCTACCATATTTCTCGTGTTATTTGTTTGTATTACGGGAATTTAAGGGTAAAATGATTAACTTTCGTTTGAGCGAAGCGATTCCACACGGATAACCTAGAAGGTTTGGTAAAGAAGTTATTGGAGGCATGGGGTATTTGAGAAATTTTTTGCGAAAAAAGTCGTGGCCCTCCCACTTCCCAGATTGGATTAATGCATGGCCCTTCACAAATACCTAAACAAAAGCATCTGACCCTCCCTCCATCTCCTCCAAGACAAAATAACCGGAAGTGAAAATAACTGACCGGAACTGGTGCTTCCATAACCGCGTGTCAAGAGAGAAATGGCCAACTATGTAAATTTTGCCAGAAGGTTGAGACTACCAGCGCTCCACTTCCAACTCTACGACCAAATCCCGACTATGGCAAGCTACCAAACTTCCATTATCCTTCTTGGAGTGCAAACCCCACCAATGGCCATGAGCCGGACGACTTAATCCAGCCTCGAGCTCAGATTAAGCTATTGTAGTTTGAGGAAAGTGAACTAGTCAATGGGGATAGCCAAGCTATTAGAAAGTTCTCAGATAAATACATTGTCCCCGAAAAGCTTGTAGCAGAGTAAGCTGAGCACCTTTCCCAGATAAAAATGCGCAAGGAGAAGAAAAAAGAGGAGACTGAAAGGGAGCGAATGGAACGGCTGAACCGGGAGTACAATGACATTGACCGGTTTGGACTGTATAACTCCGATAAGCTGTCATCCTTGAGGGTGGATGGGCTATCCTTATACTTTTCCTATCACAAGATTACCTTCAAAGGGAAGAAAGCTGAAAAGGTCACAATGATCAAAGCGCACATTGGCATGTTGTTGTACGATTCAATGTTGATTCAATGTTGTTGTACGATTCAACAGCCTCGGCAGCCCCCGCTTAGAAATGCTGCAGCAAGTGACTTCATTACTTTCCGAGGTGGAAACTGACTCGAAAAGTGATGTAGTAGCTCAAGTAGCTCAAGTAACGAATCATCACCGGAGACTGATTTTATACCAGAACCATGCGCACAAACATTACCGTCGTCAAAATAAGGACGAAAGCGGGCACAAGTCGAGAGAGACAACTACGTTAGTTGGGACAAGATAGATTTTGACATAATATTTTGACACCTGTATAAAATAATTTAGATTAATTTTGACTGGTAGCTTTGGTCGTATATACAAGTTTTAGGTTTCTGTACACTTCGCGTGTTTGAGGAAGTACCTCACAGAGGAAACTACGGAAATCCTTGTTCATGCGTTTGTTAGTTCAAAACTAGACTATTGTAACTCTTTATTGTATGGCCTCCCTAAGCATATGATAAGTAGTTTGCAGTCTGTGCAAAACACGGCTGCTCGTATCGTTACTTTAACCAAGAAATTTGATCATATCACCCCTGTATTGATTCAACTGCATTGGTTACCTGTTCACTTTCGGATTATTTTTAAAGTTTTATTGTTAGTTTATAAGGCGCTAAATGGTCTGGCACCATTATATATCACGGAATTACTTAGTTATCGTACATGTTCACGTACGTTACGCTCTACTGATCAAAAACTTCTGGCAGTTCCGAAGTCAAGACTAAAAACATACGGAGACAGGGCCTTTTCCGTTGCTGCACCTAAACTCTGGAATGAGCTGCCATTAGATCTTAGAAGTCTAGATACAATTAATTTATTCAAGAAACACTTGAAGACTGATCTTTTTAAAAAAGCATATAATGTTTAACTTTTTGATAATTTAGAATGGGATTTATGGTAATATTTTTATAAATAAATATGTAATATTTTATTACTGCTGGGATCTTTTTAATTATTTTAATATTATGAACTGTAAAGCGCTTTGGTCAATTAGTGGAGTTAGCGCTATATAAATTATGTTAAATTAAAATAAATTAATTAACGAATAAGAGTCAACTAACCGACATGGAGTAATTTTTTCCTTGCCAAAAAAAAACTATGACCCTCCCCCGGTTGCATATAAAACAGGTTTGACCCTCCCCAATTTGTAAAATATTTACTAATGACCCTCCCCTCTGAAGCCCCGGCCCACCCCCTCCAATGAAAAACGTACCTTCCCTAACGTCCAGATTAAAACCAACCCAGGATTTGTTGATCTTATATACTTGGTCTAGTAATGTTCTGACTAAACCCAGTTTGTAATTCAAAGGGGAGAAGCTAAAATAATTAGTAAGAAGACCAGTAAACGTGTTCTTACCGGCGATATGCACCAGTGAATAATAAACTGGCCTGATCACTAGAAACAAACTATAAAATGGTCTATTGGCGTAAGACAACAAAATTACATTTAATATTAAGTACAAATTTGAACAAACAATTCAGGCATTCTTTGTTCATGTATCAGGCATCGATATCTGCTTTGGGCATCCAATAAATAATGACATCCTCAAGTTCGTTCAGGAAGAATTGACTACATTAAGTAAGTCTGTTGAGGAGAACAAAGAGTCCTGGATGCAAGACCACGAGGGACTAAGAAGTCACCTTCAAAATTTGACCAACTTGTTTGGGCTTGACATCAAAAGACTGGAAGACAAACAGGTCACCTTAGAAAGGGGCTTTGTGAGACTTCAAAGCCGAACCGAATCCTTGGAAGAGAAACTGAATGGCATGTCGCAAGCAGAAGATAAACATATTTCAACCCATAACATCTCCTTTGAAAGTGGTGAGTAACCAGAAAAATCATGGCCAAATCAATTGCTGGCCATTTTCTGCGGGACAGTCTTTGTCTGTCCGCAGTTTCCTTATTGCGGCAACGACATGATATTCTGGATTTTCTGTTGTCCTTTGTCATGCGTTTTCCGTGGCATTGGCCAATCGGCAAAGATTTGGATTTCAGTTTCATCTGAGGTCATCACCATCTGCCTTTAGTGGGTATGGATGATCAGTCGATCAGCTGATTACTTCATTACTTACCATTCCGTGCTGACGAGACCCAACAAGGTCCAAACAGCTGTCCACTGTTGCAATTCATGGCTTTCAGGAGGGTCTATTATAGGGGGTCGTACATTCCGCAAACCGCCATATTTTCTTCCTTCGAAACCGCAAACCACTTTCGTTTTCTTCTAAAATCCGACACCGCCCTACAGGTAGGACGATTATCCTCATAACCGATCTTTTAACAGCACGTAGCGAAGCTTTGAAGCCTGGCCTTATATCAAATTACCTCCCCACCCCTCCCACATGGCCGGGAACACAGAGGGAAGCCCTGACTGACTTGGTCTAGCCCTAAAAGGCAATCCTTTGTTAAAGAGAGAAGCTTTAAGCAAGATTAAAATACCGCTCAGTATTCTGAGCCTCTTAACTCTGTTTGAATAACAGCCACAAAAACACGCAAAAACCGAAAACCGCGAGCTAAATTTATGATTTCCCGCAACCGCACGATAATTTCTTAACCGTAAACCGCCAGATAAATGTGAATGAAACCGCAGCACTCAAAATTGGCTTAAGCCGCAAAACCGCCAGACTATAATAGACCCTCTTTCAGGTTGGACTCTATCATGTCGTTGTCCCGTTAAGCTTTCTACGTAGTATCAGCCTTGCATCATTGTTTTCAGCTCACTAAACACGCAATTGTGAAATTGTCTATTCTGTAATATAACTCTATTTCATATTGTTTTTTTTTCATTTTAGTAGGATTCCTGTTGAAAATTATACTGCTGATTGCTGGTCTTTGCCTTGTATTTCTGCTTCATGGAAACTTTTCTGAGTTAAAAGGATTTGTGCTCACTTACTGGCATACATTTAGTGAGGGAGGTAATGTGCACCTAGATATTTACATTTTCTGTTGTTTGATTCTTTCCACATTGTGTAGTTCCAGACAATATCTATACCCCAACCCCGGATGGTTAACGGGAATTTCATAGGGGTAGGGAGGGTCTAATGGGTAAATATCTCCAAAGGGTGGTGGGAGTGCCTGCATGAAGAGTTTTTTCCTCATCAGGCATAAGAGGGGGTAAATTTATATCTGTTTGCAGCTTTTCAGCTCAGTAGCATGCTTCGTCTGGAAATAAGCGCATTTTGAATTTCAGAGTTATGGCCTTGAGGGACATAAAACTTCAAACGCGTTGTCGAATAATATGTACTTATCTCGTGATTTTTAGCCTATTCAGAAGTTAAAGTATAAGGAGAGTGCTTATGTAAATTTTTGTTTGTTCAGTACAGATAATCAGTCGCCTAGATAACCAAAGTAACTTTAAGATGTTCACACAATTTTCCGGCCGCCATATCGGTGTCCCAAGGAGGAAACCAACATGCAGCTCTAATGCAGCTCCATACTTGTGCAACATATGTCGTCAAATATCTGAAGTTTAGGAAAACACACTAACTTAAACCTGGAGAAGTGTCTTCCTTATCAATCTCCTATAACAACACAATTTCTTAACTTTATCCACTGAATGGTTTTTAAATTACTTTTTAGTGAGTGACAGTGCAAGCCAAGAATAAAAGATGTGAACATCATACGAAACACATACGAGAATTACCGTGATTTATCGCACAAAAAAACAAAAATTAGCAAAAGACGCCCTTTTGCGAGAGAGCCTTATGATGTTTGTCGTGGAAGTTTTTCGGTCACCCCAAAACACAGACCACTGTGTAGACCGTGCAGACTGAGTGCTTTTTTCTAACACTCACCTCACTTTTTTTGGTTCTGCAGCTGCAAAGTAGTCTTCAATATGTCCTGATGTTTGTTATTTAACCACAAACCGCACAAACTCAACATCTGACTGTTGATTCAATAGACAAATGCATTTAATAGACTTTGTATGAAAAATTCAACAGGGTGATTGTACTGTGGTGATTGTGTCAGAGTACACTTACACGATCTATTGGGGGTACTCCTCTAAATAAACTTAATAGATATATGCAGTACCAAAGGGTCTGTTTTTAAGTGTTTTGGCCTGAAATTGGATCGACATTTGTACAATTTTTGTTTGAAAATGGGTATGCTTTGTTCTATGGTCTGAAACAGCGGGTAGGTGTTTTCCAAAAAGCATGCATTGTGGTCTAAAATAGGGTCTGGTCGGGGATTTGACTCGGTGGCACACCCCACTCAAAAGTTTGGTGAGTACCCCCTGAGAAAGTAATCATCCCCGTCGTTATCATACATACCAATATACTTGTAGTTTGTACTGTCTTGGGTATTCTCTTTCTCTGCCCTGTTGGCTCTATGTAGCTGGCAAAGTGAAAAGTTAACCTCATTATGCTCCTCAGTATAGTCCTGGCAGCTGCTACAGTCAGCTGCAGAAGTAGATGAGACACATTCATCGAGATAATGTGAGACAATGTAAGATACTGTATACGTAATTGGCTACTCCCCATCGGGGAACAGGATTTCAACCCGCGACCAACGGATTTCCAATACGACGCTCTAACCACTCGGTCACACTGCATCCCAAGCCCATCCTTGGAAAGATCATAGACAGGTCCAGTTTTCCTTTCTATAGCTATCGCTGCCACGTCTAGGAGTTCAGGTGACAACATCAGTTCCAGATTTGGTTTTTGAGTTGGCTGTCTCGACAGTTTTGCAGAGATCTGATTGTAGCTTAGGTTTATGATTAATCTTATTTCTAATTTCTAATTAAATTTACCCCTTTAAGAATTAAAGGGGGATACCTGTATAAGAACCAACTGAGCCAGAAGGATCCATCGTCCAGAGGAGGCCAGAAAAGGCCTCATAAACCTAACCAGACCACCTGAATGCCAAATTCTGTTGAGGACATATGTAACTAAACTCAAGGGCCGGTTATCCTGCTCTACTGGGAGCTGATCTAATGGCAAAATTAGTGGCATTTAATTCCAAATTTGTTTACGCCACCAAAGCGTCAATAGTTACTGGACCTACTAAAATAGCAGAAGGGCTTTGTTTTATTTTTTATGTTTATTTCTCCAGGACCCATTCTTACAGGTTCTTTGATTGTTTTGGTTGGTTCTCTCCTGTTTTTCCGTTATGAGCACCATTCTAAAGGATCAATGCTTCGCTACTGGTACGCGCGGAGAGGAAGCATGAAAGGAGGCCGAACTTTGACGTTTGTTTTCACAACATATAACCATCAGGTACATTTAAAATAAGTAGTATTCGCTGCTTGTTTTGTCTTAAATTTAAAGTTGTTTAGAGACCTGTTTCCTTTTGTGCATTGCAGGCCCCCAAAATCTCCGCTATCCATAACAAAGAACTTACAAACGTTGGCTTCAATTGTCAACTTCTGTCAGGGACCGCGCAGCAAGTTTTCGAGTGGGAGGGGGGGGGGGGGGGCTAAAGAAAAATGCGGGAAGGAATTTTTTTGGGGGGGAGGGCGGGGGGGGGCATGCTTGTGGATTTCTATTCAATTTCTCTAAAGTGACGGTGAATGCTATTATAACGATAAAACTATTGATTTTTTTTTCCACATCTTCAGTGATGTTGCTATCGGGTCTGAAAATTCACCATCACTAAATTGAAATATCATAGATTGTTATGTTATACTACTGATACCAACCTTTAATTACTATAAATAAGCCAGAAATCCAACGATTTTGCTTGAGCTGCCTTGAACTCAACGCTGTATTATTACTGAGCAATTATTGCACCAGGCTGAGTATGATATATAGAGGATATTACACGGTGGCGAGAAGATATGAATTTTATGTTCTCGTGGCAAGAACAATATCTCACGAGTGAGCGAAGCGAACGAGTGAGATATTGTTCTTGCCACGAGAACATAAAATTCATATCTTCTCGCCACCGTGTAATGTTCTTTTTATTTTATGGAGAAACCAATAGGCCACTTGCCCTAAGAGGTCATGTGACATCGTTTTTATAAAAATGAAAGTTACATGATTTTGCCTCCGAAACACTATTAGTGGGTCATCTCGCTCTTAAGGAGGCTCGAAAGGGTTTTTAGCCGCACGCGCGCGCGCAATCTACACACGCCATAACTAAGATGCACGCGTCAGCTGAATCAGTATTAAAATCAGCACACCGGAAGTTAATGCTGCGTAAAATCGCGCGAACCGGAAATAAAATCTGTGCAAAACATTTGTTTTTAGCTCGAAAGTTCGCTTGGTGACCTATCTTGATTTTTTGCATACACGCATCATTCGCGATGGCACTTCAGATATAAAAGTTTCAGGTAAAATTATCTAGTGGAATTTTCTGTAAGCCATAAAACGCGTTTTCTTTAAATGTATTTAATTCTACTAGATAAAATTTTTCCATACTGTCTGAAAAGTTAAAGAATTTAGGGAACTTTCCAACAAAGAGATAAAAATGGTAGGTCACCGAATTAGTTTTTCAGATAATTTACAAAAACTAAAATTTAGAGGACGCTTTTGTGGACCTCGTGCGTTGCCATGGTAACTGATATGACGTCACAAGTACCCTTAAAGTATAGCCCAACAATAGAGTTGCAAGGAGACATATAGTTTGCCCAGACCATTAAACATCCTTCTTTGTAATCTTCCATCGTTTCACAAGCAATATAGCAGCGAAAAACCCTTTCGAGCCTCCTTAACCTCGGCCCTTTATACGAAGAACTCTCAATGGCATAATCATTCGTCCTGAATCAGTGGTCTCTTTTTTTAGTTTTCTTTTGACCGGTTTGATCAGTTAGCTCAATTAGTAAGTTACCGGAAGCCGCCCGGGAGGTCACGGGTTCAAACCCCGGCCGGACCAATTCTCAAGGTCTTTAAATAACTGAGGGGAATGTCCTTCCTTTGCTCTGATATCTGCAAATAGTTAGACATTCTAATCTTCTCGGATAGGACGATAAACCGTAGGGATCGTCTCACAACCTTTTGTGGCATAGTGGCCTAAAAGAACCACTAGGGAGGAAACAAACTCTGGCGGTGACCACCCTGGGGGGCGGTAAGATGAGAGACCCTCGGAACAAGGTTGCCCTAGTGTCTGGTCTGGTCGAATGTTCCACCTCTCCATGGGACCTTGTGTCCCGTTTGTGCCCTTCCTTGCCCAGTAAAAATGGAAAAAAAAAACAATGTTTTTATTTTTTTCATTTTTCGTCTTTCATTTTAGACACCAACAGTGAATGGAATTGAGTTCAGTTGGGAAAATTTAAAAAAGAAACTGGATCTGAAATTTGATCGTCTAGATGAACCAGGTTAGTTATGCATTTTCTCTGCTACCCTAAGTTGGATAACCTCAGCCTCGACGAGGAACCTGATCTTCATTTAACCATTTTACTCGAAACACAATATTACCCTAGGCAATATCTTCCGTGTGTATGCTTAAAGCTAAGTTTCTCTTTTGGGTTAAGTATATGACTGCAAGCCTCCAAGTGGGTTTGGGGTGACTCGCTGCTCCGAAGCCCAACCGGAGAGATTTTACCTGGCTACAAGAGTGTCACAGCCTACTACAATTCACCAAAACTATGCAGTTTACCAGCCTATACAGTACAAATCAATCATATTAAGCGAGTGACACCATAGACATGTAACTTAATTCAAGCTCCTCGCAAACTGTTCCAACAGTTACTAGAGCAAGACCCACCAGCACTTGTGGGGAACTTTGAACTTGAGCGGAACCAACATAAGCTTGGTACTCAACTTTTCAAGGCTTTAGCCTGACTAATGACTGGATCAACCTAATCAAGCTGGCTATCTCACCAAACAAACCACAGAAATGTCTCCCAGATCTCTTTGCAATGTGTATTTGTAGCACACTGACTCGTACTAGGGGGCCGTTTCCTGCGCTTTGCACCTGCTATATGCAATTGCTTTGAGGTCTGATTGGTTCGTCTGCCGGGATTTAGTTAGCATGGTTAGAGTAACGACACGCAATAAACCAATAGCCTCATAGCTCTTTTCACGGATAAGTTGTCTCATTTGTGTTACAATAAATTTGATTTTATGATATGAGCATATGAAAGAAATCATATAGAAGTTTTGGATTATTATCAATTGAAGTGATTCTCTCAAAGAAATACAAATTTAAGTCTGAAAATCGATTTCAAGGCATCAAGGGGGTTCGAATCCGTGGCCTTCGCGGTGCAGGTGCAATGCTCTAACAATGAAGCCTTGTTGCGAGCAGGATGTGAGAAAATTTTGCAGTTTCTCCCCAAGATTTGGTCGCATTTTGGAGGAATGTTATTGTAATGTAAAGGAGAGAAGCTCTCCTTGAATATTGCTATTGCAACTCAAAGCCGGCAAATACATATAGACGGTGCTAAGCGCGAGGAAATGTAGTCAAGCAAGGTGGTTTCACTTCTGGTTGGTTGAAAAGGTGGTACGAGATTTTTGAGCCGATCCCAACTGCAAAGCGATAACAAAATCAGTTTCGACACTGACACTGTGCAGTGAATGTTGCAAACTAACCAGCCAACTAAAGTAATTATCTTCAGAATTCACCTTGGTTAAAACACCAAGAGAGGATAGTAACACCGTGGTAACAAGAATTTTCTCGTTGTTGTAGGGATTCACTATTACCTCAACATAGATCGGTACGCATACGGTGGACTAATACATGTTCGGTCCGTGCTGGATAACTTACCGCAAGTTCTTGGCGCGGAGGTAGTGGCCGTTAATCCCGAATGCACCAAGATATTTTTCGAAGAGGCTGGAATTTGGAAACCTTATCGAAGTGCAAGAAAAATCCATTGTATTCCCGCAAATCGATGGTTTTAGACTGATGCAGGAGTCATGTGCAGGTGTACTTAACTGAGATGTCGTTGTTATGAATTGTCATAGTTCCTTCCGCTCAAATTGTGGAAGAATTGGTACGGTTGTTCCTGGATACAACTAACTTAAAGTAACAGATCGTCAGTTAGAGCTCTTTGACAATTTTTTTTCACGCAGATTATCTTGACCAAGAGCAAATAGTTTATGGAATTAGAATGTGTGTCAGAGATTCTAGTTATGCAAAGCGTTTTTTATTAATTCATCGTGAGAACTGTACTGGTAGAAATTCGGTCCGAGCTCTTGAAAGTGCGGAACGAGCGAGCCGAGGTCAGTCCCAGAAAGACAGACGGCCGATATTCTCCCAGTATGACCCAAGCAAGCTCGGCTAGTAAGAGGTATTGTAATAATACATAGTCACAATACCAGTAGATTGCACTGTTTAACTATAGTTTGTTTGATGTAGGCTGTATATCAGGCCTTACAGAGGCCTCAAATGGAAAACCAATGAACAAACGGGACATACGAGTGACATGGCATGGTGTGAAACAAGCGCGTTTTTAGTGCATATTATTTTATGGACACTTATCCCACAAATGTACCAGTATAATTTTTGTATTTAACTCTAAGTAACGGTAACAATATTTTCATGTAGATTTTTGTTTAATTTGCAACTTACACAAATACAGTAAACACTAGAATAAAGCCCTGGTCGAACGATGATAGTGCGTGATAATTAACTAGACAGACCAAGGAGCTCCCTCTTTCAATGGTGCCTTTTTTATCTCCGAGAAAATCGAGCTCTATCCTATAATGAAACGAACAGACTTGTGTAAACGTTTTCTAAACTGCAACGTAAATTGCGCATTTCCCTTGAGATTTTCAGGGCAGTGGTTTTTACCACCTTGGAAATACTCTCACCCCGCTCACCTTTCTCTGAGTCTTCATATAGCGCTAAAGTGCACGAAGATTCAAATTTGATTATTTTCTTTGTAAAAGTAAGATATCTATCACGGTTGTCCAAGACGAACCTCACAACAGAATAAGTATGAAAAGGATGAAACATTTGGTTTTTGCAAAACGCAAATTGAATCTGAGGTAGGAACTTTAACAGCTCAGTAACCCTTGGAAGGTGACCACTGTACTGTGCTGTCCAAACACTGCTTAAAACGCGATTAGTAAACTTTCTGTGTCTCAGTAAATGAGCTAGCAGTAAAACGTTAGTACCTGACAAACTCAGTAGTGATTAAGCTATAGCAAGAAGTAGAGGGGGAGGCATTTAATAAGCAGGTAAATTGTACAACTAGGTCAGACCTTTCTACTGCAATTAGTGAATTAAGGCTTTATAAATTTAACTTCACCCCGATTCTGAGCATAACATGACTTGTGGTGTGACACACAGACACCCAAATGGAAGTTTACATACGTTCATGGAACATTTCGATTCAACTATTGAAAGGATTCATAAGAGAGCATACGTTTTGCGTAATGATGGAGGTAACTGGAACAGAACTGAAAGGCGCACTGGAAGCAGCCATAGATGAAAGCCTGTAACGCCTGCAAGCTGTGGGCTCGCTCGGCGCCTGCACGAGAGAAAAATCTACCTCCTGGCTAGCTATTTCTTGTCGGACGAGGCATCTTAGTGCAAATCAGGAGCCCATCATTAGGAGCCTGCAACTACCCCATATTCCTGTCACGGCGTTTTCACAGACCGATCTATTTTTAGTTTGAATTTATCTCAAATTCAGATTCCCATAGAAACCTCAGTGACCAATTGCAATCATAAACACGGACTAATGCTGACATTTCGACATGATGTTGACATGTTCACGTGAGGCCGCATTGTTTTATCCTTACCGAAGCGTGCTCAAAATAGACTGGTCTGTAAAAATGCCGTTGCATTGGTTTATTATGGGAGTTGCAGGCTCCTAGTAATGGGCTCCTGCGCAAATATAAAGGCAACAACAAACTTTGAAGACAAAATGGCAATGACAAATATTATTCCGGATTAGGGTCAATGGAACGCAACCTAAAACTGCGACAGAAATAAACAGAATTTGAGGTGAGACCAAATAAACCGTTGCACTAATCAAGGTTTGTTTTAAAGTAGCCGTGAGGCATGTTTGAGAGGACAAAACCAACCTAATGAAAATGCCATGCAATAGTTGAGAAAATTGGTGAAAAAGAAAAGCTTTGCTGGCTACATCAGCAAAAACTTAGCTATAATATTTTCCAAGAAATTTATTCGTCGCTCGATACTATCGGGAGATAGGAGGCGGAACCCTATCTAGTCATGGATCGTCTCATAGCAGAGGAGTTATGTCTTGTCCTGTACCGTGCAGTTGAAACCATCTTTTTGAAAACTGCTCACATTTCTGCTTGAGGATTTCCCTCAATTTTCATTTTGTCGTGTCAAGTCACATGACCTAATTTGCATAAGTTCGACAGCTCAAAAATAATCACTTTGGAAGATGTATTTGTCTACCAAACGTTTGTTGTTATTTGAACAAAGCCTCAGAAGATAAACCGCCCCTAGATTGTTGGAGGAAAATAACTGCTGACCCATACACCGAATGCAAATATGGCGGACCACTCGGTCGTCGCCCGGGACGAGTCGAATGAAAGCGAGGCTAGTTGGGCTTCAGCGTTTTGTTTTAAGGTTATTCCTCACAATTGCACTGCGCATCCTTTCTGCGCATAATTTATGGCGTCATTTAGCGCGCCCTCGTGCACGCGCACATTGAAAACATGGCGGATTTGCCGTGATATTGAGTGCTGTCAGTTGGAAAATGGCTATAGCTCACCAACGAGCACGGGCACCCCAACTTTTTTTTCAGTCATTGTAATCAACTTATCATAAACTTTGCTTGAGGAAAGACTGATCTGATTCCTATTGCTGAAAATTGAATAAATAACGAAAATAACAAGTAAACTGTGGTCTTTTCTATTTTACCCCATGGTAACCATGTCAAGAAATTTGGTTGAAATTTTAATCAAGAATTCAGCTTTCTGTCTAAATCAAACTTAAAAAGTTTATTTGTGTCCTATACAATGCATTGACCCCAGTTTAATGCGTGTTCTCATGAGTCTCGGTCACAAAAATTTACAATTATTACTGAGAATGCGTTCTTGTAATAAGCATTAAATAATGCCAAAATGGGTCATTTTCATTGTCCCAGCGCTCCTTAAAGAGTATGGGCAGCCCCCTTTTTAATTTCAAAATTGAAGTTCTCATATGATAAATATTCAGTGGGCGAAGTTTGAACGAAAATCTATTGTCAGTTTTACTTCAGGGGAATTACCTTAAAATGCTTCCCCAGAAAAACTCTTGCTTTGTGGTCGATCTGTTGTTTTATTTCGCTGTGCCTACGAGTTGCTGTGTTTCTGAATGCGACGAGAGGGGATAGAAAACTTCCACCGTTAACCTCTTAGGGAAAATAGTGGATCAATGCAATTCGTTGAGACGATTAAAAGGAGTTCACGATCGCCGCGGGGACTAAAGTTTGTTTGCTACGTTTCAGGATGGAAGATCTCAGAAAAATCGTTTAAATGACGAGCCTATGTGTGTCTGGCGGTGTTCCAACGCGGTTTTCATGGCCAATACCCTCCCCAAGTTAAAAAAAAGGTCTTCTTGAATGATATCCTCTGTCTCAAAGGAAGAATTTATTTGCGTTCGCGTCCACTCGCATCACTGCACGGAATCGCACGAAGTAAATATAAATACTACGGTGCAATAACCAAGCGAATGAACTTCAACTACCCGTCACTAAAACCAGTGAAAGCATTGAGCCAAATGCAAACAACTTGGAGCTAAATACGAACGCTTACACATTTTCTAAGGTCGATTCCACCCTGAACTTAAACAGTTCCTTCGTTCAGTATTAGGGTCGGGAGAGAGGAGAGAGGTATACAGGAAAGCCCCCTCCCTGCACTAACTATCTGACAACGGAAGCCTTGACGGCATATTATTTTTAAGTTTCAATTTTAGACTCGACGCTGCTCATATACCTAATACGTTATGCGGAAGTTGAAGTGTTGCGCCGTAAGAGATGACAAACACACTTGGCCATCCGCGAAATTCTAAAACTATAAATTCAACTTTAATCAACGTCTTCCTTGGCGTTGCCGTTCTCCCATTTATCTTGCAGTGAGTGCAACGCGATTCAACTACTATGATTTGGCAATTCACTGTATATGTTCTAGTATTTCTCGTACAATAAATTTACACTTGTGCTACAAATAGTAAGACTAAATACATGCATAGAGTTCAAATGGTCAGATTTTGATCATGATTCCATCAAAAAGTTAAACTAAGTTCATTGAGACTGTCCAGTCTTTCATACTTGAATCAAAAGTTACAGTTAAAACTCTTCAGTCCTCTTAACTGCATCCTGTGATCAGCGTCTCAGCCCATGCTCTGCAATCAGCGAGTCTTCAGCATTTTTCTGGTGCTCTGCACAGCATTCCATGGAGACGCTGTCAGTCTTCATCCCTTCAGAATCGGTGAAATAAATAACAAATACTCTAATCATCTGCACTCATTGGTCATTAAGTTGTGAGACTTCGCTTGTACTCTCACATGTTTGACTTGGTTAGTCATATTCATCGTCAGCAATGATAGAGCAAGCGTATTCTACGCGTAAGAGCAACAGGAGAAGACGTACATGTATTTCCTGACCTGAAATTTGTCATAATGTGACGTCATGGACGTCCTGCTTTTCCGAGAAGGTCACGTTATGTTAAATTTTTCCTGTTTCATTTGATTATGTGAATATTTTAAACGCACTTCATTGTTTGAAAAACATAGTTTCCATACAATTATGAAATAATATAGTTTCCACTAAATTATTTCGTAAAATTATACCAACAGATGATTAGTAGTGATGTAATACATTCTGGCAATTGGCTTGGAGTGTGGTACATTACTACTCAAGAATTTTCTCGTTGTTGTAGGGATTTACTATTACCTCAACACAGATCGGTACGCATACGACGGAGTAGTATATGTTCGGTCCGTGCTGGATAACATGTCGCAGGTTCAGGCACGGAGGTAGTGGCCGTTAATCCCGAGTGCACCAAGATATTTTTTCGAAGAGGCTGGAATTTGCAAACCGTATCGAAGCGCAAGAAATATCCGTTGTACACGCGCAAATGGATAGTTTTAGACTGATGGATGTAGTAGTGCTGTGCAGGTGTAATAAACTGGAATGTCGTTGTTATGAATTGTCATAGTTCCTTTCGCTCGAATTGTGGAAGAACTGGTACGGCTGTTCATGGATACAACTGACTTTAAGTAACAGACCGTCAGCTGGCGCTTTTTTGGCAATTTTTTTTTCAGACAGATTACCTTGACCAAGAGCAAATAGTTCATGGAATTAGAATGTGTGTCAGAGATTCTAGTTTTGCAAAGCTTTTATCTTATTAACTCATCGTGAGCACTCTACTGGGAGAAATCGGCCCAAGCTCTTGAAAGTACGGAACGAGCGAGCCGAGGTCAGTCCCTGAAAGACAGAGAGACGTTATTCGCCCACTATGACCCAGAGCAAGCTTGGTTAATAAGAGGTAATGTAATAATATATAGTCACAATACCACTAGATTGCGTTGTTTGGCTATAGTTTGTGATGTAGGCTGTATATCAGTTTTCTAATTTGCAACGTTAATTGTGCAATTCCCTTGAGATTTTCAGGGTGGGTTTTCCCTCTTTGGAAATACTCCCACCCGCTCACCTTTCTCTGCCCTTCGGGAGTATATAGCGCTAAATTGCACCAAGATTCAAACTTGATTATTTTCCTTACAAAACTAAGATATCTATCACCGTTGTCCAAAACGAACTCGCCTCATAACAGAATAGAACGAAAAGAATGAAGCATTTGGCTTTTGCAAAACACAAATTGAATCTGAGGTAGGGACTTTCAACAGCACAGTAATCCTCTTGTTGTGGAACATAACTGCTCACCACTATCGTGTGCTGTCTGAGCACTGCAAACGAATTGGCACGATTAAGGTCGGCACACACAAGGGGACTAGTCCCGTCCCCTGACGAGTTTACACGAAGGGACTGGTCAAAGGAACTTGTCCCACGAACAGTTCATAAGAAGCGTTTTGAGGACTTGTCCCAAAACTTCAAACAGGTTTGAACTCGTGGGACTAGTCACAAGGACCAAAGTTGGTCCCTGCGACTAGATTTTAAAGCAAAAATGGCCAGTTTACACAATGGGAGTTGTCCTCGCGACTTGTATGTATGTATGTATGTATGTATGTATGTATGTATGTATGTATGTATGTATGTATGTATGTATGTATGTATGTATGTATGTATGTATGTATGTATGTATGTATGTATGTATGTATGTATGTATGTAGGTAGGTAGGTAGGTAGGTAGGTAGGAAGGTAGGTAGGTAGGTAGGTAGGTAGGTAGGTAGGTATGTATGTATGTATTTTTGTAAATCTTTATTTAAACACGAGAAATCATCAGCGACTTGTTGCAGTGTATAGTGCCCTCGTGTGTGCCGACCTTTATACGTAACAGAGCGCGCTGGTACGAACATGGCGAGAGAAACAGTAAGTATTTCTTCAATTTAGAAAAACAAACCAAAGGAAAAAACATATAGCGTCCATGAAAATCAATGATGACGTAAAATTAACCGACCCTAAATACATTCTTGTAGAGAAACGGAGCGCTTTTTTAAACAGATATATACATAAAAAAAAAATCGGAACCGTTCGGAGTTTATAGAATTCTTTACTACGGAAAATGTACTATCGGAAGAAACTGCAAAAAACTTGCGAAGGTGTTATGTCTATCGATGAGTATAACTGACGGGCGCTTATGACGATGGAAATCAATAAAACGGCAGGTACAGATGGACTCACTTTAGATTTCTATCGCTATTTTTTGAACGCTGTCAGCAAAAAGGAGACTCTTTCCATAGCCTGTAGGTAAAACGGCCAAAAGATCATACTTTCAAACAATTTAATCGCCCTCTTTTGCTCTGCTATTAGCACGAATTTGATG
>JAHPZR010047757.1:52500-57500 GCA_019787425.1 Platygyra sinensis
GTTGATGTTGTCGTTTTTTTGATTGTCATTTTTTGACTCCTTATCTTTTCAGTTTCCAGTAATTATTTTTAACAGGTACCGCCTCTGTTCTTCTAATTTCCATACGTTGCAAGAAATATACAAAAACGCAATCAAACATACATTTCACAACATTCTAGCAATAAATACCTTCTTTTGTCTTCTTTAGGCACTTTAGCAAATGTTTCCATAACTACCATAGCAGCCTAACAAGAGAAAACCAAGTAAAATTAAAAGCTCCGAGTTGAACGAAAATGAGTTGACGGGGGAGGGAGGGACAGTAGGCTGTGGAGCAGAGAGGGTGAAGAAGTGGAGAGTAGAGTAATGAAAAAAAGGTATTCATCCCTTTATAAAAACCAACAGACGTGCCACAGATATTAACCTCTTGCTAGTACCATACTCAGAAAATCTTCAAATATCGTCGATGGTGAATACAGCAGTCCATTTGATTACCTTTTCATTGGATAACCTCTCCCAAAGTCCATCAGAAGCCATTATTACCACGTCATCCTCTGTCAGCTTACTGTTGGACAAGTCAAATTTTCGAACCTGAATGTAAAGAATACGGTCACACTTTAGTAAAGAGCACCTGACGGAGGGTAGAAGCCTTTATGCCCGCATTGTAAAAACACATGAACAACAGACTGTCTCTCTGTCTATCTGCCTGCCTGCCTGCCTGTTTATCTGCAACAAAAACAGTCACCCTAGACCTGAAATGATACCTTATGATGTCTATGACAACGACGACGACACAGTTATGTCAGTAGTGACTACAGATAGTCTTACTTGCTATAGTCAGTAATATTAAACTTACCTCTGGTTGTGGCGTAAGGAAGGGTTTGATTGGAAGACTGCAGAAGGCAACTTTCAGATCATGATCCCCAAATCCACGAGTCGTCCCTATGGTGTCTAGCAGACGAGCCTAAATAAATATTCAAACGGTAAACGAAAGTACTTGAGCTTAATAATAAATACTACAGTCTTCATCGGAGTAGAGTAGTTAATAAGTCCTACAGACAGAGCAATACATATCCCTGTTCTGGGTGGAGTACGCTTCTCTCTTCATTGTTTGAACGTCAGGAACAAAAGCAAGCTAAGACTACTTTGCAACAATACATTCAGAATATGTATCGCGAATTCATCATTGACAGTAACACCAACGGTAAGCACGTTCATAAAAACGTGTTGGGTTTTTAAAGCAGATATTTCCTATGAAATGGCTTCACAAGTCAAGATAATACCTTTTTCCCTTCTCCATTAATCATGGGAAATTTTCTTGTATCTTCCTCAGTCACTGTCTTGAGAGCCCTGTTCAAAGAGATCTTGATAGCATTAGTTGGAGTGATGAAATGTGAACTGTTCTGGACAAAGTTAATGGAGGTGACTGGTTATGAAGCCCAGCAAACATCAAAGGGCAAACAAAGATGCCAAGATTTATGTTGGGAGGTCCACAACCCTAAACAATCTTTTGTTTTACGCTCATACACTATGCATGAATTATGTAACCTACATGTTTTTATTGGTTGATTCCTCAGTACGGAGTAAACAACTATTGTGTTTTGTACAGGGTCAAGGCCAAAAAAACAAAGAAAACCATACAACAAAGGACTTTGTCAGGTTCCATAATCTTTTCCCTCTATTAACTATGTTCTGGATTACCAAGAATAACACTTAACCTCCAAACAATAACTAGAGCCTTCATTTTGCCATAGAATGGTCGTGATAATTCCTTTCAGTATCCAAGAGGCTTAGGACCCGCCTTTACAAGGAACAAGACACTTTTTGTTTTTCAACACAAACATCTTGAAGCTGGTAACAAACTTAACAGTGTGTTCTGTGGCCCTGGCTTGTTTCAGTAAACGCACAGTATTTAGTAAGTTGGGCTTATCCACTAGCATCTTCAATTGTATATGATGCCTGTAATTATCTGATATTTTTATAAGTTGAGATTATGTCAATGTCTTAGCTAACACAAGAATGATAAAACTAGCAGTATTCAACACACCATCCAGTCATATGTCTATCCCTGTATAACAGCTTTTGTCCAATATGCTTTTTTCTTGCTCTCTGTTGAAATTCAAGCCGACCAAAGTCGCTTCCAAGAAGTTGGGGCCTCTGATAAGCCTACCAAAGAAAAAAAAACACTGATTGGTAAAGATATCAGTTAATACCAATGCAGAAGTGAAGTGGTCAAGAGGTTAGCCAGCTGCAGTCAAGTATTCAAGCCTGGGTCAAAACCTCACATTGTGTACTCCACAAAACGAGAACTTTATTTATACAATTGAAAGTATTCCCATCAGTCTATTTATGATAATCAACTAACTACTTATGTTCCTAAGTACAATCAAAGAAAAAAATACCAAAAACTTAAAAACAGCTTTCCATGGACAGGCCAGTAGTAAAAATTTTCTAAAAACTGTAAGTTATTAAAAAGTCTTGAACTCAGTTAATGAAGTTGCTTGTCTTAGTTCTATAGGTATGGTATATCACAGGTAGCCCAAGCTCTCTGGTTACCGTCAACATGACATTGGGTAATAACGTTGTTATAAGAATTTGTATGGGAAATACATCCATCCTACGGAATAGTTCAAAATAAGGGTTTGTATGGAAAATACATCGATCCCACGGAATAGTTCAAAATAAGGGGAAAAAATAACAAAATCGACTTACCTTTTCTTGTTGTGTGTATAACTTCTGTTTCCATGGCGTTTGGAGGCATTTTAGAGCGATTCTAGCGAGATTTAGCTTCTCTGTATTCCTCTCTAGGAATTCTATATAGAGAGGAATACAGAGAAGCTAAATCTCGCTAGAGTCACTCTAAAATGCCTCCAAACGCCATGGAAACAGAAGTTGTACACACAACAAGAAACGGTAAGCCGATTTTTTTATTTTTTCCCCTTTTTGAACTATTCCGTAGGATCGATGTATTTCCCATACAAACCCTTATTTTGAACTATTCCGTAGGATCGATGTATTTCCCATACAAACTCTTATAATAACGCCATTACGCAGTGTCATGTTGACGGTAACCAGAGAGCTTGGGCTACCTGTGGGTATATAACATAAATTGAAATGGGAATCTTGACAAAAACGATGAGTGGCAACCTACTAGTCAATTCATGATAAAGACACTGGAGGAAAGTACCGGCATTTTGTAGGCCAGCAGACCTGTCAAGATTTTACAACAGTTTATTAACCAGGCAACAAGCAGCTACATTTTAATATCAAGACAATAGTTTTGGAATCAGGTTTACACTATGGCCTGCCAAGTGAAAGTGACAGCAAAAAAGTAAACATTTGCAACTGATTTTGTAAAAGTTTTACTTTCTGCAAGTTCCATTACTTGAGACAATAAAAGGGACAACTAACAGCACTTTACAACCTGTTACTTTGACTTGTCTAGATAAGAGTAACTGATACTGTACAAGAAGCCATTCTTACAAGTAATTGAACTCTTTGTCTTTCTGACTCAGGAGTGAAGTCTCTTGATAGAGGAATGACTTTTCCTTTGTGTGCTACAATTGCTCTAAAGAAACAAAAACATAAGATAACATAACACAATAGAACCATGTGAAACTCACACCACTGTAACAAAATCCTTTCTTAAATGGTGCACAGAAATATTATGGATTCAAATTGTTTTTTGCTGTGAAATTACATTGCCACGGTTTCTCACAAAAGCCTTGGCCTCAACCTTTGTCCATTTAAACAAACAAATCAGCCATGTTGTCTCTTTTTGCTGGAGATTGAAACACAACAGAGAAACACTGTGAAAAACAATACAGGTCTGCATTTTACAGCAACTGATATGAATTACTGGTAAGTAAGACTTACTGGAAACTCAATGATATTTGACAAAGATGTTGCTAAAACCATAACTTCTTTTCCTAACTTTTTCAGATCAGTCATAGTAACCTGCTGCTTACCTACAGTCCCCTGCATTAGCCACATATAATCTTTTTCCAAGAAACAGAGCTACTAAAGCTGCACAGCCTCCATCAATCCTATAGGTTACTTTTTCTCTTCTGATCTGTTCATCCTGACAGAAGAAAGAATGTAAATGAGCACAGTCATGCAACTATTAAATTAAAGTATTGGCTATTGGTATTGGTATTGGTATACTCAAAGAAGTCTAGAATTGGATTCCACTGTTCACTGTTATTGTCCTGTTGGGATAGACACTTACATCTCACATGCAATGCCTTTTTTTGCCTCTCCAAAATACAAGTTACCTACATTGAAGAAACATAACTGACATAGCATGTACATTAAATAAAGTACAGTACAGACTAACCATTTCAAAAAAAGCTTCTTCTAAGACTCCAACAACTAGACTATCAATTGACACTGAAGAGACAACAGCCTCGGCTAACTCCTCTGCCATTGCAAGCTTCTCATCATTCTCATAAGCCAACAAATCTTTCACTCCCTGTAGCTTCTCCATAATATGAATATGAAGTTGATTGACAGCCATAAGAGCTGCTCCACATCCAGCGTGGCCATCAAATATACCAAAATATGCATAGGGAATCCTTGTCTATAAAGAGACAGTACTGGATTAGTCGATCCCCCTAAGTGTAAACCTCTTGCTTAAAGGAGAAACTAAACTAACTAAAGGTAGTATCCCACCCCAAATGACCGCTTCGTGTTCGCACCGTTTCAAGGCGAGAAGTTAAACAAAAACCCTGACAAACTATATATTTTCTGAAAGCTTAATAAATGAAGATTACCATACCATATTTATTGAAAGAAAAAAGATAAATGTCTTAAAAATATAGCGATCGTTTTACAAAAGTACATGGCTTGCAATATTCAGTTCCTGTGCAGTCGGAAGTGATCAAAAGGAAGAGACAGACATTGCGCCGAGTTTTTAACACCTTTGTCTCAAAAACCGTGTAGGTGAATTTTGAAATCTTGCCTGGCTTGCTTTTTACGCCGGTTAAACTTTGGGATTGGAAAAAATATCGCTCCTGTTCCTTCAT